>WEDG01002650.1:0-144351 GCA_017591395.1 Schistocephalus solidus | reverse complement strand
TGACTCCATGTCCTGCACTTAATAATTTCAGAAATTATTTCCTTGCCTATTCTCTGGAGTTTATATAGCAGAAACCGATAAGAGAACGCTGGGGGACACACTGAGGAGCTAAACCCCTCGTTCCTGCGTCACACAGCAGCAGAAACATATGCGAAAACCGTGTCTGGGCTTTAAGCTAGTACCTATGTCGGAGGTACGGTATAATATTTGTGCCATAACGAATTTATACTACTAGTTTTTAGAATAAACATTACGTGGTTATTTCCACAGTGAGTTATTTTACTTCGACCCGAAATGTTCATTAAAAATTTCGGGATCTGATCCTAAAAAGTCATGGCCGAATCAGTCTCACTCCATTTCCTGCACTTAATATTTTTCAGAAATATTTCCTTTGATTATTCTCTGGAGTCCATATAGCAGAAAGCCACATAAAGAAACGCTGGGGACCCACTGATGAGCCGAACCCCTCGTTGCTGCGTCACGCAGCAGCAGAAACATCGGCGAAAAACTGTACTGGGCTTTTAGCTAGTACCAATGTCGGAAGTACGGTATAATATTTGTGCCATAAAGGATTCATACTACTTGTTTTTAAGAATAAGCATTACGTAGATATTTCACAGTGGTTGATTTTTTTCGACCCAAATGTTTATTTAAATTTCGGATCTGACCCTAAAAAAACATGTCCGAATCATCTGACTCCATGTCCTGCACTTAATAATTTCAGAAATTATTTCCTTGATTATTCTCAGGAGTCCATATACCAGAAACGGAATAGAGAACGCTGGGGGACCCACTGAGGAGCCGAACCCCTCGTTGCTGCATCACGCAGCAGCAGAAACATCGGCAAAACGCGTACATGGGCTTTTAGCTAGTTCCTATGTCGGAAGTACGGTATAATATTTGTTTCATAACGGATTTATACTTCTAGTTTTTAGAATAAACATAAACGTGGTTATTTCACAATGGTTATTTTACTTCGACCAAAATGCTCATTTAAATTTTGGGTCTGATCCTAAAACGTCATGTCCAAATAATCTCACTCCATGTCCTTCACTGTATATTTTCAGAAATTATTTATTTGATTATTCCCTGAAGTTCATATAGCAGAACCCGCATACAGAACGCTGGGGGACCCACTGAGGAGCCGAACCCCCTCGTTGCTACGTCACGCAGCAGAAAACACGTCGGCGAAACACGTGTCTGGGCTTATAGCTAGTACCTTTGTCGGAAGTACGGTATAATATTTGTGCCATAAAGGATTCAAACTACTTGTTTTTAGAAAAAGTATTATCTGGTTATTCTACAGTGGTTGATTTTCTTCGAGCCAAATGTTTATTTAAATTTCGGGTTTGACCCTAAAAAAACATGTCCGAATCATCTGACTCCATGTCCTGCATTAAAATTTTAGAATTATTTCCTTCATTATTCTCTGAAGTCCATGCAGCAGAAACCGAAAAGAGAACGCTGGGGGACCACGCTGATGAGCCAAACCCCTCGTTGCTGCGTCACGCAGCAGCAGAAACATCGGCAAAACACGTGTCTGGGCTTCTAGCTAGTACGTATGTAGGAAGAAAAGTATAATATCTGTGCCATATACGATTCATACTAATTTTAGTTCTTCTTGTTTTTAGAATAAGTATTATCTGGTTATTCCACAGAGGTTGATTTTCCTCCAGCCAAATGTTTATTTAAATTTCGGGTTTGACCCTAAAAAACATGTCCGAATCATCTGACTCCATGTCCTTCACTTAATTATTTTAGAATTATTTCCTTGCCTATTCTCTGGAGTTTATATAGCAGAAACCGATAAGAGAACGCTGAGGGACACACTGAGGAGCTGAACCCCTCGTTGCTGCATCACACAGCAGCAGAAACATCGGCGAAAACCGTGTCTGGGCTTTAAGCTAGTACCTATGTCGGAGGTACGGTATAATATTTGTGCCATAACGAATTTATACTACAAGTTTTTAGAATAAACATAACGTGGTTATTCCACAGTGGTTATTTTACTTCGACCAAATTGTTCATTAAAATTTCGAATCTGATCCTAAAAAGTCATGGCCGAATAATCTCACTCCATTTCCTGCACTTAATATTTTCAGAAATATTTCCTTGATTATTCTCTGGAGTCCATATAGCAGAAGCCGCATAGAGAACGCTGGGGGACACACTGATGAGCCGAACCCCTCGTTGCTGCGTCACGCAGCAGCAGAAACATCGGCGAAACACTTGACTGGGCTTTTAGCTAGTACCAATGTCGGACGTACGGTATAATATTTGTGCCATAAATGATTCATACTACTTGTTTTGAGAATGAGCATTACGTGGTTATTCCACAGTGGTTGATTTGTCTTCGACCCAAATGTTTATTTAAATTTTGGTTTTGACCCTTAAAAAACATGTCAGAACCATCTGACTCCATGTCCTGCACTTAATAATTTTAGAATTATTTCCTTGATTATTCTTTGGAGTCAATATACTTAAAACAGCATAGAGAAAGCTAGGGACCCATCGAGGAGCCAAACCCCACGTTGCTGCATCACGCAGCAGCAGAAACATCGGCAAAAACGTGTCATGGGCTTTAGCTAGTATCTATGTCGGGAAGTACGGTATAATATCTGTGCCATATAAGATTCATACTTCTTGTTTTAAGAATGGGCATTATGTGGTTATTCCACAGTGGTTGATTTTCTTCGAGCCAAATGTTTATTTAAATTTCGGGTTTGACCCTAAAAAACATGTCCGAATCATCTGACTCCATGTCCTGCACTTAATAATTTTTGAATTATTTCCTTGATTATTCTCTGGAATCCATATAGCAGAAACCGCAAAGAGAACGCTGGGGGACCCACTGATGAGCCGAACCCCTCGTTGCTGCGTCACGCAGCAGCAGAAACATCGGCGAAACACTTGACTGGGCTTTTAGCTAGTACCAATGTCGGACGTACGGTATAATATTTGTGCCATAAATGATTCATACTACTTGTTTTGAGAATGAGCATTACGTGGTTATTCCACAGTGGTTGATTTTCTTCGAGCCAAATGTTTATTTATATTTCGGGTTTGACCCTAAAAAACATGTCCGAATCATCTGACTCCATGTCCTGCACTTAATTATTTTAGAATTATTTCCTTGCCTATTCTATGGAGTTTATATAGCAGAAACCGATAAGAGAACGCTGGGGGACACACTGAGGAGCTGAGCCCCTCGTTCCTGCGTCACGCAGCAGCAGAAACATCGGCGAAAACCGTGTCTGGGCTTTAAGCTAGTACCTATGTCGGAGGTACGGTATAATATTTGTGCCATAACGAATTTATACTACAAGTTTTTAGAATAAACATAATGTGGTTATTCCACAGTGGTTATTTTACTTCGACCAAATTGTTCATTAAAATTTCGGGTCTGATCCTAAAAAGTCATGGCCGAATAATCTCACTCCATGTCCTGCACTTAATATTTTCAGAAATATTTTCCTTGATTATTCTCTGGAGTCCATATAGCAGAAGCCGCATAGAGAACGCTGGGGGACCCACTGATGTGCCGAACCCCTCGTTGCTGCGTCACGCAGCAGCAGAAACATCGGCGAAACACTTGACTGGGCTTTTAGCTAGTACCAATGTGGGACGTACGGTATAATATTTGTGCCATAAATGATTCATACTACTTGTTTTGAGAATGAGCATTACGTGGTTATTCCACAGTGGTTGATTTTCTTCGAGCCAAATGTTTATTTAAATTTTGGGTTTGACCCTTAAAATAACATGTCAGAATCATCTGACTCCATGTCCTGCACTTAATAATTTTAGAAATATTTCCTTGATTATTCTCTGAAGTCCATATAGCAGAAACCGCATAGAGAACGCTGGGGGACCCACTGATGAGCCGAACCCCTCGTTGCTGCGTCACGCAGCAGCAGAAACATCGGCGAAACACTGGACTGGGCTTTTAGCTAGTACCAATGTCGGACGTACGGTATAATATCTGTGCCATATAAGATTCATGTTACTTGTTTTTAGAATAGGCATTATGTGGTTATTCCACAGTGGTTGATTTTCATCGACCCAAATGTTAATTTAAATTTCGGGTATAACCCTAAAAAACATGTCCGAATCATCTGATTCCATGTCTTAGACTTAATAATTTTATAATTATTTCCTTAATTATTCTTTGGAGTCAATATACTTAAAACCGCATAGAGAAAGCTGGGGACCCGTCGAGGAGCCAAACCCCTCGTTGCTGCATCACGCAGCAGCAGAAACATCGGCAAAACGCCTACATGGGCTTTTAACTAGTACGTATTTGGGAAGTACGGTATAATATCTGTGCCATATAAGATTCATGTTACTTTTTTTTAGAATGGGCATTATGTGGTTATTCCACAGTGGTTGATTTTCATCGACCCAAATGTTTATTTAAATTTCGGGTTTAACCCTAAAAAACATGTCCGAATCATCTGACTTCATGTCCTGCACTTAATAATTTTAGAATTATTTCCTTGATTTTTCTCTGGAGTCCATATAGCAGAAACCGCATAGAGAACGCTGGGGGACCCACTGAGGAGCCAAACCCATCGTTGCTGCGTCACGCAGCAGCAGAAACATCGGCAAAACTCCTGTCTGGGCTTTTAGCTAGTACCTAGGTCGGAAGTACGGAATAATATTTATGCCATAAAGTATTCAAACTACTTGTTCTTAGAATAAACATTTCGTGGTTATTTCACAGTGCTTTATTGTCTTCGAACCAAATGTTAATTTAAATTTTGTGGTTACCCCAAAACGTCATGTCTGTATCATCTGACTCCTTAATATTATCAGAAAATATTTCCTTGATTATTCTTAGGAGTCCATATACCAGAAACCGAATACAGAACGCTAGGGGACCCACTGAGGAGCCGAACCCCTCGTTGCTGACTAACGCAGCAGCAGGAACATCGGCGATACACGTGTCTAGGCTTTTAGCTAGTACCTATGTCGGAAGAACGGTATAATATTTGTGTCATAAAGGATTCATCCTACTTGTTTTGAGAATGAGCATTACGTGGATATTCCGCAGTGGTTGATTTTCTTCGACCCAAATATTAATTTAAATTTGGGATCAGACCCTAAAAAACATGTCCGAATTATCGGACTCTATGTCCTCAAACTTAATAATTTTAGAATTATTTCCTTGATTATTCTCTGGAGTCCATATAGCAGAAACCGCATAGAAAACGCTGGGATGCACACTGAGGAGCCTAACCCCTCGTTGATGCGTCACGCAGCAGCAGAAACATCGGCAAAACTCATGTCTGGGCTTTTAGCTAGTACCTACGTCGGAAGTACGGTATAATATTTCTGCCATAAAGTATTCGAACTTCTTGTTCTTAGAATGAGCATTACGTGGTTATTCAACAGTGGTTGATTGATTTCGACTCAAATGTTCATTTAAATTTTTGGTCTGATCTTAAAATGTCATGTCCGAATAATCTCATTCCATGTCCTGCACTTAATATTTTCAGAAATTATTTCTTTGATTATTCTCTGGAGTCCATACAGCAGAAACCGAATACAGAACGCCAGGGGACCCACTGAGGAACCGAACCCCTCGTTGCTGCTTCACGCAGCAGCAGAAACATCGGTGAAACACGTGTTTGGGCTTTTAGCTAGTACATTTGGCAGAAGAACGGTATAATATTTGTGCCATAATGGATTCATACTACTAGTTTTCGTATAAACATTACGTGGTTATTCCACAGTGGTTGATTTTTTTCGACCCATATGTTCATTGGAATTTTGGGTCTGACCCTAAAACGTCATGTCCGAATCATCTGAATCTTTGTCCTGCATTTAATATTATCAGAAAGTATTTCCTTGATTATTCTTAGGAGTCCATATACCAGAAACCGAATACAGAACGCTAGGTTGATTGTCTTCGACCCAAATGTTCATTTACATTTCGGGTCTGACGCTAAAAAGCCATGTCCGAATCATCTAACTCCATGTCCTGCACTTCATATTTACAGAAATTCTTTCCTTGATTATTCATAGGATTTCATATAAAAGAAACCGAATAGAGAACGCTGGGTGACCCACTGAGGAGCCGAACCCCTCGTTGCTGCGTCAGGCAGCAGCAAAAGCATTGGCGAATCACGTGTCTGGTCTTTTAGCTAGTACCTTTGTCGGAAGAATGGTATAATATCTTTACCATCAAGAATTCATACTACTGGTTTTTAGAATGAGCATTACGTGGTTATTCCACAGTGGTTGATTGTCTTCGACCCAAATGTTCATTTAAATTTCGGATCTGACCCTTAAAAACATGTCCGAATCATATGACTCCATGTCCTGCACTTAATATTTTTTTAGAAATTACTTCCTTGATTATTCTAAGGAGTCCATATACTAAAAACCGCATAGAGAACGCTGGGGAACCCACTGAGCACCCTAAACCCTCGTTGCTGCGTCACGCAGCAGCATAAATATCGGCAAAACTCGTGTCTGGGCTTTTAGCTAGTACCTTGGTCGGAAGTACGGTATAATATTTGTGCCATAAAGTATTCAAACTACTTGTTCTTAGAATGAGCAATACGTGGTTATTCCACAGTGATTGATTGTCTTCGACCCAAAAGTTCATTTAAATTTTGGGTCTCACCCCAAAACGTCATTTCCTAATCATCTGATTATTGTCCTGCACTTAATATTATCAGAAAGTATTTCCTTGATTATTCTTAGGAGTCCATATACCAGAAACCGAATACAGAACGCCAGGGGACCCACTGAGGAACCGAACCCCTCGTTGCTGCTTCACGCAGCAGCAGAAACATCGGTGAAACACGTGTCTGGGTTTTTAGCTAGTACATTTGGCGGAAGAACGGTATAATATTTGTGCCATAATGGATTCATACTACTAGTTTTTCGAATAAACATTACGTGGTTATTCCACAGTGGTTGATTTTCTTCGACCCATATGTTCATTGGAATTTTGGGTCTGACCCTAAAACGTCATGTCCGAATCATCTGAATCTTTGTCCTGCACTTAATATTATCAGAAAGTATTTCTTTGATTATTCTTAGGAGTCCATATACCAGAAACCGAATACAGAACGCTAGGGGACCCACTGAGGAGCCGAACCCCTCGTTGCTGACTAACGCAGCAGCAGGAAACATCGGCGATACACGTGTCTGGGCTTTTAGCTAGTACCTATGTCGGAAGTACGGTATAATATTTGTGCCATAAAGGATTCATACTACTTTTAAGAATAAGCATTACGTGGTTATTCCACAGTGGTTGATTGTCTTCGACCATAATGTTAATTTAAATTTCGGGTCTGATCCTAAAAAGTCATGTCCGAATCATCTCACTCCATGTCCTGCACTTAATATTTTCAGAAATTATTTCCTTGATTATTCTCTGGAGTCCAAATAGCAGAAACCGAATACAGAACGCTGGGGGACCCACTGAGGAACCGAACCCCTCGTTGATTCCTCACGCAGCAGCAGGAACATCGGCGAAACACGTGTCTGGGCTTTTTAGCTAGTACCTATGTCGGAAGATACGGTATAATATTTGTGCCATAACGGATTCATACTACTTGCTTTTTGAGAATGAGACATTACGTGGTTATTTCCACAGTGGTTGATTGTCTTCGACCCAAATGTTCATTTAAATTTCGGGTCTGATCCTAAAAAGTCATGTCCGAATCATCTGACTCCATGTCCTGCACTTAATATTTTCAGAAATTATTTCCTTGATTATTCTCTGGAGTCCATATAGGAGAAACCGCATGAGAACGCTGGGGGACCCACTGAGGAACCGAACCCCTCGTTGCTGCATCACGCATCAGCAGAAACATCGGCGAAATCACGTGTCTGGGCTTTTTAGCTAGTACCTATGTCGGAAAGTACGGTATAATATTTGTGCCATAAAGGATTCATACTACTAGTTTAGAATAGGCATTACGTGGTTATTCCACAGTGGTTGATTGTCTTCGACCCAAAATGTTCATTTAAATTTTGGTCTGACCCTAAAAAGTCATGTCCGAACAATCTGACTCCATGTCCTGCACTTAATAATTTCAGAAATTATTTCCTTGATTATTCTCGGAGTCCATATAGCAGAAACCGAATACAGAACGCTGGGGACCCACTGAGGAACCAGAACCCCTCGTTGCTGCCTCACGCAGCAGCAGAAACATCGGCGAAATCACGTGTCTGGGCTTTTTGCTAGTACCTATGTCGGAAGTACGGTATAATATTTGTGCCATAACGGATTCATACTACCGTTTTTAGAATGAGCATTACGTGGTTATTTCACAGTGGTTGATTTTCTTCGACCCATAATCATTTAAATTTCGGGTCTGACCCTAAAAGTCATGTCCGAATCATCTGACTCCATGTCCTGCACTTAATATTTTCAGAAATTATTTCCTTGATTATTCTCTGGAGTCCATATAGCAGAAACCGAATACAGAACGCTGGGGGACCCACTGAGGAACCGAACCCCTCGTTGATTCCTCACGCAGCAGCAGGAACTTCGGCGAAACACGTGTCTGGGCTTTTTGCTAGTACCTATGTCGGAAATACGGTATAATATTTGTGCCATAAAGGATTCATACTACTAGTTTTTAGAATGGGCATTACGTGGATATTCCACAGTGGTTGATTTACTTCGACCCAAATAATAATTTAAATTTTGGGTCTGATCCTAAAACGTCATTTCCGAATAATCTCACTCCATGTCCTGCTCTTAATATTTTCAGTAATTATTTCCTAGATAATGCTCATGAGTCCATATAGCAGAAACCGCATAGAGAACGCTGGGGGACCCACTGAGGAGCCGAACCCCTCGTTGATTCCTCACGCAGCAGCAGAAACATCGGTGAAACACACGTGTGGGCTTTAAGCTAATGCCTATGTCCGAAGCACGGTTAAATATTTGTGCCATAAAGGATTCATACTACTTGTTTTTAGAATGCGCATTACGTAGTTATTCCACAGTGGTTGATTATCTTCGACCCATATGTTCATTGGAATTTCGGGTCTGACCCTAAAACGTCATGTCCGAATCATCTGAATCCTTGTGCTGCACCTCATATCAGCAAAAAGTATTTCCTTCGTTATTCTTAGGAGTCCATATACCAAAAACCGAAAACGGAACGCTGGCGGAACCACTGAGGAGCCGAATCCCTCGTTGCTGACTCACGCAGCAGCAGGAACATCGGCGAAATGTGTCTGGGCTTTTAGCTAGTACCTATGTCGGAAGTAAGGTATAATATTTGTGCCATAACGGATTCATACTACTTCTTTTTAGAATGAGCATAACGTGGTTATTTCACAGTGGTTGATTTACATTGACCCTAATGTTAATTTAAATTTCGGGTCTGATCCTAAAAAGTCATGTCCAAATAATCTCACTCCATGTCCTGCACTTAATATTTTCAGAAATTATTTCCTTGATTATTCTCTGGAGTCCATATAGCAGAAACCGAATACAGAACGCTGGGGGACACTCTGAGGAACCGAACCCCTCGTTGATTCCTCACGCAGCAGCAGGAACATCGACGAAACACGTGTCTGGGCTTTTTGCTAGTATTTATTTCGGAAATACGGTATAATATTTGTGCCATAACGGATTCATACTACTAGTTTTTAGAATGAGCATTACCTGGTCATTCCACAGTAGTTGATTTTCTTCGATCACAATAATTATTTAAATTTCAGGTCTGACCCTAAAAAGTAATGTCCGAATCATCTGACTCCATGTCCTTCACTTAATATTTTCTGGAATTATTTCCTAGATTATTCTCATGAGTCCATATAGTAGAAACCGCATAGAGAACGCTGGGGTACCCACTGAGGACCCTAAACTCTCGTTGCTGCGTCACGCAGCAGCATAAACATCGGCGAAACACGTGTCTGGGCTTTTAGCTAGTACCTTTGTTGGAAGAACGGTATAATATCGGTGCCATAATGAATTCATACTACTAATTTTTAGAATGAGCATTACGTGCTCATTCCACAGTGGTTGATTGTCTTCGACCCAAATGTTCATTTACATTTTGGGTCTGACACTAATAAGCCATGTCCGAATCATCTGACTCCATGTCCTGCAATTAATATTTACAGAAATTATTTCCTTGATTTTTCATAGGAGTCCATATACAAGAAACCGAATAGAGAACGCTGGGGGACCCAGTAAGGAGCCGAACCCCTCGTTGATTCCTCATGCAGCAGCAGAAACATCTGCGGAACACGTTTCTGGGCTTTTAGCTAGTATTTATTTTTGAAATACGGTATAATATTTGTGCTATAACGGATTCATACTACTAGTTTTTAGAATGAGCATTACCTGGTTATTCCACAGTGGTTGATTTTCTTCGATCACAATAGTTATTTAAATTTCGGGTCTGACCCTAAAAAGTCATGTCCGAATCATCTGATTCCATGTCCTTCACTTAATATTTTCTGGAATTATTTCCTTGATTATTCTCATGAGTCCATATAGCAGAAACCGCATAGAGAACGCTGGGGGACCCACTGAGGAGCCGAACCCCTCGTTGATTCCTCACGCAGCAGCAGAAACATCGGTGAAACACACGTGTGGGCTTTAAGCTAATGCCTATGTCCGAAGCACGGTTAAATATTTGTGCCATAAAGGATTCATACTACTTGTTTTTAGAATGCGCATTACGTAGTTATTCCACAGTGGTTGATTATCTTCGACCCATATGTTCATTGGAATTTCGGGTCTGACCCTAAAACGTCATGTCCGAATCATCTGAATCCTTGTGCTGCACCTCATATCATCAAAAAGTATTTCCTTCGTTATTCTTAGGAGTCCATATACCAAAAACCGAAAACGGAACGCTGGCGGAACCACTGAGGAGCCGAATCCCTCGTTGCTGACTCACGCAGCAGCAGGAACATCGGCGAAATGTGTCTGGGCTTTTAGCTAGTACCTATGTCGGAAGTAAGGTATAATATTTGTGCCATAACGGATTCATACTACTTCTTTTTAGAATGAGCATAACGTGGTTATTTCACAGTGGTTGATTTACATTGACCCTAATGTTAATTTAAATTTCGGGTCTGATCCTAAAAAGTCATGTCCAAATAATCTCACTCCATGTCCTGCACTTAATATTTTCAGAAATTATTTCCTTGATTATTCTCTGGAGTCCATATAGCAGAAACCGAATACAGAACGCTGGGGGACACTCTGAGGAACCGAACCCCTCGTTGATTCCTCACACAGCAGCAGGAACATCGACGAAACACGTGTCTGGGCTTTTTGCTAGTATTTATTTCGGAAATACGGTATAATATTTGTGCCATAACGGATTCATACTACTAGTTTTTAGAATGAGCATTACCTGGTTATTCCACAGTGGTTGATTTTCTTCGATCACAATAGTTATTTAAATTTCGGGTCTGACCCTAAAAAGTCATGTCCGAATCATCTGATTCCATGTCCTTCACTTAATATTTTCTGGAATTATTTCCTTGATTATTCTCATGAGTCCATATAGCAGAAACCGCATAGAGAACGCTGGGGGACCCACTGAGGACCCTAAACTCTCGTTGCTGCGTCACTACGGGTTCTCGCCGGCAGGGAGGTCAAAACGACGCTACAAGGACACTTTGAAGAAATCGCTGAAGCAACTGCAAATCAACTCGGCGACCTGGGAGGACCTCGCTCAGGATAGACGGGCATGGAGAAGATCAGTGAAGACTGGTTCAGCAATCTATGGGGAAAACCGGATCGCCGCCGCCAAGGTCAAAAGAGCGGCACGAAAGTCACCAGCGCACCGGACCAAAACCACCAATGCCCAGGCCCTGCCAACATGCCCGCGCTGTCAACGCATCTTCCGCGCGCGAATCGGCCTGGTTGGACATCTTCGGTCGCAATGCACCAACAATCCGACAATTCCAATTTCTATGTAAAATTCGGCCAACCCTCCTTCTGACTCTCCCACCCTCACTCCTGGAATCAATTCCATTACTCCCACCATCATAGAGACCACATCCATCTACTCATCGCCTGCTACCCCCACCACCGCAACCACCACCGCCTTCGCCTTCACTACCACCACCACCACCATCAGCGATGGGGAATCTCTCCTAAGCTGTACTCAATGCGACCGCACATTCACCTCACGCATCGGCTGGTCGGTCACTAGCGAATACATCGTACAGAGACCGGTGAGCCAGTGCCTGGAACACCATCACACAGCAGAGATCGTCGCCTCCACTGCCCTCACTGTCCTGACGCATACACTCATCGCATGGGCCTATTCGTTTACATGCGCATCCATGACAGCGGAATACACCACAATGCCGACAACACCGATACACCATGCACACCCTCCGCTCCTGCCATTCTTAGCGCCCCTGCCACCCCCACTACCATGAATGACATCCTCCCAGCCTCTACCGATTTCTCCTGCCCACACTGCGCCTGCAACTTCAACTCACGCATCGGCCTGGTCGGTCACCTGCGAATCCATCGCACGGAGGCTGGTGAACCAGTGCCTGGGGCTCCGACATACAGTCGACGCGCCCGCCTTCACTGCCCTCACTGCTCCCGCACATTTACACACCGCATGGGCCTATTAGGACACATGCGCCTCCACGACAACCTCCGGTAAACCACCGTAGGCTAAGCTACATCAGCGCACACTACCTACACCAATGCATCGACAACACCCTCACAATCACCATTTACCAGAGTATATCACGGTTTCCTAGAAACCGTGGCTGGGAAGTCTGCCAATCTGACGCTTCCACCAGACCACGCCGTCGGCTCAGTGTATGTGCTGTGTGTGTCGAGTGGCTGACCAGTGGACTGGGAGTCAGACGGCGATGGCTGCTCCATATCCCCTGAGTTTGTGAATCCTGGTGTGTGCGTTATGGGGCCAGGTCGTGCTGTGGCGCGCGAAGACGGGTACGCTGATCCGTCAGCCAATGCGCCCACTCCCACATCAGGCAACTGACCGGCTCGGACAGTGGTCTGACTGTGGGGTGGGGAGAGAGTGAGGTCGAGAGCTCAGCGCATATTCCTCACTATAAACAATCTGACGCGCTTGAAACTATCACGGTGCGCTAAAAGCCGTGGCTTGAAGGTTGCCAACTGACGGGATAACTCGGACCGCGTGGTCAGCCCAATGTGTGTTTTGTGTGGAGTGGCTGACTGGCGGACTGAGAGTCAGGTTGCAATGGCTCCTTCTTAATGTGGCCTTTATGGCACTCCCACTCCGTGGGATCCGAGCCAGGTGTGGTGGCACGCCCAGGGGCGGCTCCGGCCGCGCCAGCCACCTGCGCCCTCTCCATCTCCGGTCTTCTTGACTCTGTCTTGACACCGGACTCAGGTGGGGGAGGAGAAGAGAGTGCGGTAGCTGCAGCGCAAGGCTACTATCACTTAAAACTAATTCACGCGCAAGTCACCGTCCCTGCACCACCTGGTGTGGAGCATACGGTGGACCTCGTCGAAATCGACGGTCGAACTGCCAATGTTTCAAATACGGCATAATATCTGTGCCATATTAGATTCATACTACTTGCAGTACTACATGTTTGTAGAATGGGCAGTACGTGGTTATTCCTCTGTGGTTAATGGCCTTCGACCCAAATAATCATTGAAATTTCAGGTCTGAACCTAAAACGTCATGTCCAAATCATCTGACTTCATGTCCTGCCCTTAATAATTTTTTGAAATTATTTCCTTCATTATTAGCTGGTGTCCATATACCAGAAATCGCAGAGACAACGCTGGGGGACACACTGAGGTTGACGAACCCCTCGTTTCTGCGTCACGCAGAATCAGAAACATCGGCGAAACACGTGTCTTGGCTTTAAGCTAGTACCCATATCAGAAGTACGGTATAATATCAGTGCCATATAAGTTTCATACAACTGGTAGTACTACCTGTTTGTAGAATGGGCATTACGTGATAATTCCACAGTGGTTGATTGTCTGCGACAAAAATATTCATCGTCATTTCACGTCTTGCCCTAAAATGTCATGTCCGAATCATCTGACTCCATGTGCTGCACTTATATAATTTCAGAAAATATTTCCTTGATTATTCTCTGGAGTCCATATACCAGAAACCGTATAAAGAAAGCTGGGGGCCCACTGAGGAGCCAAATCCCTCGTTGCTGCGTTACGAAGCAGCAGAAACATCGGCGAAACTCGTGACTGGGCTTTAAGCTAGTACCTAAATCGGAAAGACGGTATAATATCGGTGCCAAGTAAGATTCATACTTCTGGTAGTACTACTTGTGTGTAGAATGGGCACTACGTGGTTATTTCCCAGTAGGTGATAGTCTTTGACCGAAATATTCATTGAAAGTTCGGGTCTAACCGTAAAAAGTCATGTCCGAATCATCTGACTCCATGTCCTGCACTTAATAATTTCAGAAATTATTTCCTTGATTATTCTCTGGAGTCCATATACCAGAAACCGTATTAAGAAAGCTGGGGGCCCATTGAGGAGCCAACTCCCTCGTTGCTGCGTCTCGCAGCAGCAGAAACGTCGTCGAAACTATTGGCTGGGCTTTAAGCTATGTCGGAAATACGTATAATATCTGTGCCATATAAGATTCATACTACTGGTAGTACTACTTGTTTGTAGAATGGTCATTACGTAGTTATTCCACAGAAGTTGATTGTCTGCGACCCAAATATTCATTGAAATTTCGCGTCTGACCCGAAAAAGTCATGTCTGAATTATCTTACTCCATGTCCTCCACTTAATAAATTCAGAAATTATTTCCTCGATTATTCTCTAAAGTTCATATACCAGAAACCGCAAAAAGAACGCTGGGGGGCCCACTGAGAAGACGAACCCCTCGTTGCTACGTCACGCAGCAGCAGAAACATCGGCGAAACACGTGTCTGGGCTTTAAGCTAGTACCAATGTCGGAATCACGGTATAATATCTGTCCCATATAAGATTCATACTACTTGTAGTACTACTTGTTTTGTAGAATGGGCATTACGTGGTTATTCCACAGTGGTTGATTGTCTTCGACCCAAAATATTCATTGAAATTTCGCGTCTTGACCCTAAAAAGTCATGTCCGAATCACCTGACTCCATGTCCTGCACTTAATAATTTCAGAAATTATTTCCCGATTATTCTCTGGAGTCCATATACCAGAAACCGCAAAGAGAACGCTGGGGGACCCACTGAGGAGCCGAACCCCTCGTTGCTGCGTCACGCAGCAGCAGAAACATCGGCGAAACACGTGTCTGGGCTTTTAGCTAGTATCTATGTCGGAAGTACGGTATAATATATGTGCCATATAAGATTCATACTACTTGTAGTACTACTTGTTTGTAGAATGGGCATTACGTGGTTTATTCCACAGTGGTTGATTGTCTTCGACCCAAATGTTCATTGAAATTTCGGGTCTGACCCTAAAAGTCATGTCCGAATCATCTGACTCCATGTCCTGCACTTAATAATTTCAGAAATTATTTCCTTGATTATTCTCTGGAGTCCATATACCAGAAACCGCATAGAGAACGCTGGGGGACCCACTGAGGAGCCGAACCCCTCGTTGCTGCGTCACGCAGCAGCAGAAACATCGGCGAAACACGTGTCTGGGCTTTTAGCTAGTACCTATGTCGGAAGTACGGTATAATATCTGTGCCATATAAAAGATTCATACTACTGGTAAGTACTGCTTGTTTTGTAAGAATGGGCATTACGTGGTTTATTCCACAGTGGTTGATTGTCTTCGACCCAAATGTTCATTGAAATTTCGGGTCTGACCTAAAAGTCATGTCCGAATCATCTGACTCCATGTCCTGCTCATAATAATTTCAGAAATTATTTCCTTGATTATTCTCTGGAGTCCATATACCAGAAACCGCATAGAGAACGCTGGGGGACCCACTGAGGAGCCGAACCCCTCGTTGCTGCGTCACGCAGCAGCAGAAACATCGGCGAAACACGTGTCTGGGCTTTTAAGCTAGTACCTATGTCGGAAGTACGGTATAATATGTGTGCATATAGATTCATACTACTTGTAGTACTACTTGTTTGTAGAATGGGCATTACGTGGTTATTCCACAGTGGTTGATTGTCTTCGACCCAAATGTTCATTGAAATTTCGGGTCTGACCCTAAAAAGTCATGTCCGAATCATCTGACTCCATGTCCTGCACTTAATAATTTCAGAAATTATTTCCTTGATTATTCTCTGGAGTCCATATACCAGAAACCGCATGAGAACGCTGGGGGACCCACTGAGGAGACGAACCCCTCGTTGCTGCGTCACGCAGCAGCAGAAACATCGGCGAAACACGTGTCTGGGCTTTTAAGCTAGTACCTATGTCGGAAGTACGGTATAATATATGTGCCATATAAGATTCATGCTACTTGTAGTACTACTTGTTTGTAGAATGGGCATTACGTGGTTATTCCACAGTGGTTGATTGTCTTCGACCCAAATGTTCATTGAAATTTCGGGTCTGACCCTAAAAAGTCATGTCCGAATCATCTGACTCCATGTCCTGCACTTAATAATTTCAGAAATTATTTCCTTGATTATTCTCTGGAGTCCATATACCAGAAACCGCATAGAGAACGCTGGGGACCCACTGAGAGCCGAACCCTCGTTGCTGCGTCACGCAGCAGCAGAAACATCGTCGAAACACGTGTCTGGGCTTTTAAGCTAGTACCTATGTCGGAAGTACGGTATAATATCTGTGCCATATAAGATTCATACTACTTGTAGTACTACTTGTTTGTAGAATGGGCATTACGTGGTTATTCCACAGTGGTTGATTGTCTTCGACCCAAATGTTCATTGAAATTTCGGGTCTGACCCTAAAAAGTCATGTCCGAATCATCTGACTCCATGTCCTGCACTTAATAATTTCAGAAATTATTTCCTTGATTATTCTCTGGAGTCCATATACCAGAAACCGCATAGACGAACGCTGGGGGACCCACTGAGGAGCCGAACCCCTCGTTGCTGCGTCACGCAGCAGCAGAAACATCGGCGAAACACGTGTCTGGGCTTTTAGCTAGAACCTTGTCGGAAGTACGGTATAATATCTGTGCCATATAAGATTCATACTACTTGTAGTACTACTTGTTTGTAGAATGGGCATTACGTGGTTATTCCACAGTGGTTGATTGTCTTCGACCCAAATGTTCATTGAAAATTTCGGGTCTGACCCTAAAAACGTCATGTCCGAATCATCTGACTCCATGTCCTGCACTTAATAATTTCAGAAATTATTTCCTTGATTATTCTCTGGAGTCCATATACCAGAAACCGCATAGAGAACGCTG
The DNA here is from genome assembly GCA_017591395.1 of Schistocephalus solidus. NCBI lineage: Eukaryota > Metazoa > Platyhelminthes > Cestoda > Diphyllobothriidea > Diphyllobothriidae > Schistocephalus > Schistocephalus solidus. Next base: position 127,065 of record WEDG01002650.1, on the reverse strand, counting down.
GGGGACCCACTGAGGAGCCGAACCCCTCGTTGCTGCGTCACGCAGCAGCAGAAACATCGGCGAAACACGTGTCTGGGCTTTAAGCTAGTACCTATGTCGGAAGTACGGTATAATATCTGTGCCATATAAGATTCATACTACTTGTAGTACTACTTGTTTGTAGAATGGGCATTACGTGGTTATTCCACAGTGGTTGATTGTCTTCGACCCAAATGTTCATTGAAATTTCGGGTCTGACCCTAAAAAGTCATGTCCGAATCATCTGACTCCATGTCCTGCACTTAATAATTTCAGAAATTATTTCCTTGATTATTCTCTGGAGTCCATATACCAGAAACCGCATAGAGAACGCTGGGGGACCCACTGAGGAGCCGAACCCCTCGTTGCTGCGTCACGCAGCAGCAGAAACATCGGCGAAACACGTGTCTGGGCTTTTAAGCTAGTACCTATGTCGGAAGTACGGTATAATATCTGTGCCATATAAGATTCATACTACTGGTAGTACTACTTGTTTGTAGAATGGGCATTACGTGGTTATTCCACAGTGGTTGATTGTCTTCGACCCAAATGTTCATTGAAATTTCGGGTCTGACCCTAAAAAGTCATGTCCGAATCATCTGACTCCATGTCCTGCACTTAATAATTTCAGAAATTATTTCCTTGATTATTCTCTGGAGTCCATATACCAGAAACCGCATAGAGAACGCTGGGGACCCACTGAGGAGCCGAACCCCTCGTTGCTGCGTCACGCAGCAGCAGAAACATCGGCGAAACACGTGTCTGGGCTTTTAAGCTAGTACCTATGTCGGAAGTACGGTATAATATGTGCCATATAAGATTCATACTACTTGTAGTACTACTTGTTTTTTAGAATGGGCATTACGTGGTTATTCCACAGTGGTTGATTGTCTTCGACCCAAATGTTCATTGAAATTTCGGGTCTGACCCTAAAAAGTCATGTCCGAATCATCTGACTCCATGTCCTGCACTTAATAATTTCAGAAATTATTTCCTTGATTATTCTCTGGAGTCCATATACCAGAAACCGCATAGAGAACGCTGGGGGACCCACTGAGGAGCCGAACCCCTCGTTGCTGCGTCACGCAGCAGCAGAAACATCGGCGAAACACGTGTCTGGGCTTTTAGCTAGTACCTATGTCGGAAGTACGGTATAATATATGTGCCATATAAGATTCATACTACTTGTAGTACTACTTGTTTGTAGAATGGGCATTACGTGGTTTATTCCACAGTGGTTGATTGTCTTCGACCCAAAATGTTCATTGAAATTTCGGGTCTGACCCTAAAAGTCATGTCCGAATCATCTGACTCCATGTCCTGCACTTAATAATTTCAGAAATTATTTCCTTGATTATTCTCTGGAGTCCATATACCAGAAACCGCATAGAGAACGCTGGGGGACCCACTGGGGAGCCGAACCCCTCGTTGCTGCGTCACGCAGCAGCAGAAACATCGGCGAAACACGTGTCTGGGCTTTTAGCTAGTACCTATGTCGGAAGTACGGTATAATATCTGTGCCATATAAGATTCATACTACTTGTAGTACTACTTGTTTGTAGAATGGGCATTACGTGGTTATTCCACAGTGGTTGATTGTCTTCGACCCAAATGTTCATTGAAATTTCGGGTCTGACCCTAAAAAGTCATGTCCGAATCATCTGACTCCATGTCCTGCACTTAATAATTTCAGAAATTATTTCCTTGATTATTCTCTGGAGTCCATATACCAGAAACCGCATAGAGAACGCTGGGGGACCCACTGAGGAGCCGAACCCCTCGTTGCTGCGTCACGCAGCAGCAGAAACATCGGCGAAACACGTGTCTGGGCTTTTTAGCTAGTACCTAAGTCGGAAGTTCGGTATAATATCTGTGCCATGTTAGATTCATACTTCTGGAAGTTCTACTTGTTTATAGAATGGGCATTACGTGGTTATTCAACAGTGGGTGATTGTCGTTGACCAAAATATTCATTAAAATGTCTGGTCTGACCCTAACACGTCATGTCCGAATCATCGTACTCCATGTCCTGCACTTAAAAATTTCAGAAATAATTTCCTTGATTATTCTCTTGAGTTCATATACCAGAAACCGCATAGAGAACGCTGGGGACCCACTGAGGAGCCGAACCCCTCGTTGCTGCTTCACGCAGCAGCAGAAACATCGGCGAAACACGTGTCTGGGCTTTAAGCTAGTACCTATGTCGGAAGAACGGTATAATATCTGTATCATCTAAGATTCATACTACTAGAAGTAGAACTTGTTTGTAGAATGGGCATTACGTGGTTCTTACACAGTGGTTGATGGACTTCGCCCCAAATGTTCATTGAAATTTCGCGTCTTACCCTAAACATCATGTCCGAATCATCTAACTCTATGTCCTGCACTTAAAATAATTTCAGAAATTATTTCCTTTGATTATTCTCTGGAGTCCATATACCAGAAACCGCATAGAGAACGCTGGGGGACCCACTGAGGAGCCGAATCCCTCGTTGCTGCGTCACGCAGCACCAGAAACATCGGCGAAACACGTGTCTAGGCTTTAAGCTTATACCTATGTCGGAAGTACGGTATAATATGTGTGCCATATAAGATTCATACTACTTGGTAGTACTACTTGTTTGTAGAATGGGCATTACGTGGTTATTCCACAGTGGTTGATTGTCTGCGACCCAAATGTTCATTGAAATTTCGCGTCTGACCCTAAAAAGTCATGTCCGAATCATCTGACTCGATGGCCTGCACTTAATAATTTCAGAAATTATTTCCTTGATTATTCTCTGGAGTCCATATACCAGAAACCGCATAGAGAACGCTGGGGGACCCACTGAGGAGCCGAACCCCTCGTTGCTGCGTCACGCAGCAGCAGAAACATAGGCGAAACACGTGTCTGGGCTTTAAGCTAGTACCAATGTCGGAATCACGGTATAATATCTGTCCCATATAAGATTCATACTTCTCGCAGCACTACTTGTTTTTAGAATGGGCATTACGTGGTAATTCTACAGTGGTTGATGTTCTGCGACAAAATATTCATTGTCATTTCGCGTCTTGCCCTAAAAAGTCATGTCCGAATCATCTGACTCCATGTCATGCACTTAATAATTTCAGAAATAATTTCCTTGATTATTCTCTGGAGGCCATATACCAGAAACTGCAAAGAGAACGCTGGGGGACCCACTGAGGAGACGAACCCCTCGTTGCTGCGTCACGCAGCAGCAGAAACATCGGCGAAACACGTGTCTGCGCTTTTAGCTTGTACCTATGTCGGAATTACGGTATAATATATGTGCTATATAAGATTCATACTTTTGGTAGTACTTCTTGTTTGTAGAATGGGCATTACGTGGTTTTTCCACAGTGGTTGATTGTCTTTGACCCAAATGTTCATTGAAATTTCGGGTCTGACCCTAAAAAGTCAATTCCGAATCATCTGACTCCATGGCCTGCACTTATATAATTTAGAAATAATTTCCTTGATTATTCTCTGGAGGCCGTATACCAGAAACCGCATAGAGAACGCTGGGGGACCCACTGGGGATCCGAACCCCTCGTTGTTGCGTCACGCAGCAGCAGAAAAATCGGTGACACACGTGTCTGGGCTTTAAGCTAGTACCTATGTCTGACGTACGGTATAATATCTGTGCCATAAAAAAATCATTTTACTGGTAAGACTGCTTGTTTTAAGAACGGGCATTACGTGGTTTTTCCACAGTGGTTAATTGTCTTCGACCCAAATGTTCCTTAAAAATTCGGGTATGACCATAAAACGTCATTTCCGAATCATCTGACTCCATGTCCTGCACTTAATAATTTCAGAAATTATTTCCTTGATTATTCTCTGGAGTCCATATACCAGAAACCGCATAGAGAACGCTGGGGGACCAACTGAGGAGCCGAACCCCTCGTTGCTGCGTCACGCAGCAGAAGAAACATCGGCGAAACACGTGTCTGCGCTTTAAGCTAGTACCTATGTCGGAAGTACGGTATAATATCTGTCCCATATATTATTCATACTACTGGTATTACTACTGGTTTGTAGAAGGGGTATTACGTAGAAATTCGACAGTGGTTGATTGTCTGCGACCAACATTATTCATTTAAATTTCGCGTTTGACCCTAAAACGACATGTCCGAATCATCTGACTCCATGTCTTCTTATAGTTATTTCAGAAATTATTTCCTTGATTATTATCTAAAGTGCATATACCAGAAACCGCATAGAGAACGCCGGGGGACCCACTGAGGAGCCGAACCCCTCCTTGCTGCGTCACGCAGCAGCAGAAACATCGGCGAAACACGTGTCTGGGCTTTAAGCTAGTACCTATGTCGGAATCACGGTATAATATCTGTGCCATATAAGATTCATACTTCTCGCAGCCTTCTTGTTTGTAGAATGGGCATTACGTGGTAATTCCACAGTGGTTGATTGTCTGCGACAAAAATATTCATTTTTCATTTCGCGTCTTGCCCTAAAAAGTCATTTCCGAATCATCTGACTCCATGTCCTGCACTTAAAATTTCAGAAATTATTTCCCTGATTTTCTCTGGAGTCCATATACCAGAAACAGTATAGCGAACGATGGCGGCCCATTGAGGAGCCAAATCCCTCGTTGCTGTGTCACGAAGCAGCATAAACATCGGCGAAACTCATGGGTGGGCTTTTACCTAGAACCTAAGTCGGAAGTTCGGTATAATATCTGTGCCATGTTAGATTCATACTTCTGGTAGTACTACTTGTTTATAGAATGGGCATTACGTGGTTATTCAACAGTGGGTGATTGTCTTTGACCAAAATATTCATTAAAATGTCTGGTCTGACCCTAACACGTCATGTCCGAATCATCTAACTCCATGTCCTGCACTTAAAAATTTCAGAAATAATTTCCTTTGATTATTCTCTGGAGTCCATATACCAGAAACTGCATAGAGAACGCTGGAGGACCCACTGCGTAGCCGAACCCCTCGTTGCTGCTTCACGCAGCAGAAGAAACATCGGCGAAACACGTTTCTGGGCTTTAAGCTAGTACCTATGTCGGAAGAACGGTATAATATCTGTATCATATAATATTCATACTACTAGAAGTAGAACTTGTTTGTAGAATGGGCATTACGTGGTACTTACACAGTGGTTGATGTACTGTGCCCCAAATGTTCATTGAAATTTCGCGTCTTGCCCTAAAAACGTCATGTCCGAATCATCTAACTCAATGTCCTGCACTTAAAAATTTCAGAAATAATTTCTTTGATTATTCTCTGGAGTCCATATACCAGAAACTGCAAAGAGAACGCTGGGGGACGCACTGAGGAGACGAACCCCTCGTTGCTGCGTCACGCAGCACCATAAACATCGGCGAAACACGTGACTAGGCTTTAAGCTTATACCTATGTCGGAAGTACGGTATAATATGTGTGCCATATAAGATTCATACTACTGGTAGTACTACTTGTTTGTAGAATGGATATTACGTGGTTATTCCACAGTGGTTGATTGTCTGCGACCCAAATATTCATTGAAATTTCGCGTCTAACCCTAAAAAGTCACGTCTGAATCATCTGACTCGATGGCCTGCACTTAATAATTTCAGAAATTATTTCCTTGATAATTATCTGGCGTTCATATACCAGAAACCACATAGAGAATGCTGGGGGACCCACTGAGGAGACGAACCCCTCGTTGCTGCGTCACGCAGCAGCAGAAACATAGGCGAAACACGTGTCTGAGTTTTAGGTTAGTACCTATGTCCGAAATACGGTATAATATCAGTGCCATATAAGATTCATACTACTATTATTACTACTTGTTTGTAGAATGGGCATTACGTGGTTATTCAACAGTAGGTGACTATCTGAGACCCAAATTGTCATTAAAATTTTGCGTCTGACCATAAAAGGCATGGTTGAATCACCTGACTCAATGGCCTGCACATTAATAATTCAGAAATAATTTCCTTGATTATTCTCTGGAGTCCATATACCAGACACCGCATAGACAACGCTGGGGGACCCACTGAGGAGCCGAACCCCTCGTTGCTGCGTCACGCAGCAGCAGAAACATCGGCGAAACATGTTTCTGGGCTTTAAGCTAATACCTTTATTAGAAGTACGGTAAAGTGTCTGTGCTATGATATGAGTATTTAGCTCCAAACCCTTATCTAATAACTTTTTTTAATGGGTTCCCAAAGAATATATATAGAGATTTTGTCTTGGTTTGGCCAGCCTGCTGCGCTCCATGAAGTTACGAGGGTATCCGTTGGCCATGAAAAGGTGCTGGAGGTAGCGGAATTCTGCCCTTTTGTCGTCCGACTCGCTGCAATGTTTTTCTGCCCTTCTGTAGAGAGTTTGCACATAGCTGCGTTTGTGGCACAACGGGTGCTTATTGTGGTAACTAAGGATTTGGCGTGTGTTGGTCGCCTTCCTATAAACCGTAGTTTTTATGTTCCCTTTGGATTTTTGATGGACAAGAACATCCAGGAATGGCAGTTGGTTGTTAATTTCGGCCTCATTTGTTAATTGGATGTCCGGGAAGACAGAATTCAGGATGCTATGAAATTCCTCGATCATTTCTCGTTTGATGATGACGAAGACATCGTCGACGTATCGAGTCCAAAACGTCGGCCTGTAGTTTGCGAAAACCAGAGTCTCAAGCTTTTGGGGGACTGCCTCAGTGATTAAGCCCGAGAGCGGTGATCCCATTGACGTCCATCTTATCTGCTCGTACATGGTCCCCTCGAAGGTGAAGTACGTCATCAGACAGAATTTTAAGAGTTGGACAAGATGTCCCTGCTTCACCGACTCGCCTGCATCATCGTACTGCTTCTCAAGCAATTCATTAACCGTTTTGACTTCTAAGTCCTGCGGCATTGAAGTGAAGAGAGAGGTGACATTAAATGACACCATGACCTCGTCTGCGGTGAGTCGCATCCCCCTGAGCCGTTACAGGAACTGAGTAGCCGAAGTGACCGTTATGGCTGCGCCCGAGGTGAGAGACTTCAGGTGTCGGAACAACCATTTAGCCAGATTGAATGTTGATGCACCACACAATGACACAATTGGACGGAGGGGAATATCTGCCTGTTGGTTTTAAGAAAAATACAATTGAGACTGGAATGGCTATTTCCGGCTTATTATCCTCCCGTCTACCAGTGAGCTCATGTTCGTGCATACTCATTAGAACCCCTTTTGCCATTTTCGCCAACTTTATTAAACTGACCACAATGACAGTCTATCCGGTATATGACACCGGAAATTTGCTGATGGGTATCGGGTTTTTAGGTTGCATGAGCTGCCAGCGGATTTTCATCTCCTGTCTGTGAGTGACGCCAATCCCAACGTCGCTCACCATTCTAGCCAATACTTCGTATACACCAGCTATGTAAGGCACTGTTCACCGGCATCGCAGCTACGGCTACTCCTTTGGTTTTCCTTCCCTGGCTTCTCGCCTGCATTATTTAACAAAACTATGAGGATATCCACTGATCTTTAGGATTTTCTTCAGAAACTGGATATTGGCCTTCTTGTCGGTTGGTTTGGTGCGGTTGACAAAACGCTGCATTTGTGTAAGAGGGAGTGGTTGCTAGGGTAACTCAGAATACGAGAGGTATATGTCGCCAGTTTCCGCTTCTCGACGTGCTGGTTTACAGAAAATGTGATCGGAACTAAAAGCAACCGTTCAAAACAAGGCGACGAATAACTCTTGCCACATTTATAACAAATATAGAAATTTTATTTTACCCAGAGGCCGGTAGAACTTCAAAATATCTCCATGTATTCATAAATAAGTTTCCAGATTGCAAGTATAAATGCAGAAGATCTGAGGTTAAAGTAGACAATCATAACAGGGTTGAAATAAATAGATATGGTTAAACGGCACTGTCGTGCGAATTCTTAAAATTTTTATAAATTATCTGGCATGTGATTGTGTGAAAATTGGTTTAAGCGTATGATTTTCCCGTGTAAATTTCTTGCCCGTGTTCCACTTTATCACTTCAATCCGGCCTTTCACCTGCAGTTGGGTTACATGGAACCTTTCGTGCCAAAGAAAATAAAATTAATCTTGCCAGTAACCTTGTACCACCATTGGAACCGCTTACTTATAAATATATATATATATATATATATATATATATATATATATATATATATATATATATATATCCCGACACGATACGTCCGTATCCTTTGACTCGAAAATACCAAAAGTCAAACGTGTGTATTTCACGCTTTAATCAAAAGAAAATCGGGCCAGGTCACATACAATGGGCTTCACGATTACGGGAAATATCCAAACGCAGAATATGCATATAATATGGACTGTTGCGTAGCAAAAAAGTATCAGTAACGGTTCAAACACGTTTTCTTCAATAAAGTTGAAAAAATTAAAAATCTTACTTAATGTGGCTTCAAAACAAATGTCTTTAAAAAAATTCTATTTTCTTGGTAAAAAGTAGGATTTCATACTATGACATAAAAATTAGGCACACAATTCTGCTTTCCGCAATCAAGCTATGGCTGTCACAAGTGCTCCTGAGAGCAGTACAATCGTGAGAAGGCTGTTGTATTGAAGGGCCGAGGATTGTAGGTTCGCTTCAGAAGAAAGAGTTCTAGACAGTCATATGCCTCGGGATAATAGTCTTCGTAAAATTTGTTCGCAATGAGCTCCGGTGCCTGCGTCAATCTCGAAAGACTCATTGATCCAAGGATACAAATACTGTTTTGAGTTTTCGTGGGGCAGTCCTCGCCGTACCACTTCTTGTAGCGGATGAGATTATGAAGGCGAGTTATATCTACGCCTTTGTCGTCGGACTCATGAACGCGTAGGCAGGCTCCAGGAGCGGCGAGGTGGGGATTGTAGGCGAGCGTGGCAAAAAATTGTTCATCGGGACACTTGTTGAAAGCGTGAGTTTGTAGGGTTCTTGCTATCTCACTGGCCCTCTGATCAAAAAGCATGAATTCCACGAATTCTCTCCTCAGAGCCACATGCACTCCCCCTTTAACCCACGTAACCTGTTGATAATAAAAGACAGGAAAAATCACTTTTTCGTACTGGTTACGGGTTTAGGTATGAGCATGTACTCGTTGTAACTGTTCACTACCTTAACTTGACAACCATGTGTTACCCCTTTGATGCAGGCCTTGAATGATACGCTTCGCGAAATACAACTGAGGCGAAATGAATTTCAGAGCATAGTGTTGTTGTGCCCTCTCGCCTTCAGAGGCTTGCAGTCAGTAGACAGGGTAGATTTTACAGTCACTCGCTTTACGATTGCCATGCCAGTCAAGCATGATACGCCTCCGTAATTTGTCGTGTACTTTTTATTTGCCTAGGATAGCAGAACTGAGAATCAGAAAATTAGATCATACTATCTTTCTCATTGAATCGATCAACTAGAGGAAAATGTCTACGCTACGCTAATCATGTCCTTGGTTGGCAAAGGCGAAAACGCGCTCACTACTTGATTTTGAAAATCCTGCCCGCTGAGAGGTGAATTGGTATGCGCGTTTGCAGTTGCCTTAAGGGATCTGTGCTCACGCTGGTAGTCAATACAAACAAGTCGCTACGAAGGAGGGATATATAGTTGCTTTAGTCCAGAAATGGACAGCAAAACGAATACATTCAGTTTACAGCTTTGATAAATTTCAAAGGACACTAACCGGTTCCATGGTACAGGCGCCAGTAGCAGCATTAAATTGAAAGTAAGATAAATATAATTATATTAAAATAATAATAGTATTTAAGTTTACCTAGAAATTATAGAACAAGCAAAGGCTGTAGTTAAAGTATTTTTAACGAAAACACCACAGTGTTCATGCGGTTGTAAGCAAAATGCGCGTTATATCACAGGAGGAGCACAAAGAAAGAGAATTTTACTCGTCCGTTAGCAACCTACCGGAAATGACAGGTTAGCATTCGGTACGCGATCTTTATTCCGATGCTTAACAGTTCCTTCAACCAAATTTGAACCATTTAGAGCCTTTAATGCCAATACCAGTTCCAAGTTAGTTCTCAACGGCAACTCCTGTCCCGTAAGGTTAATGAAGTACTTCCATTTTCCCATCTGTATTAATATCCTCGCAGCAATTAATTCCAACTCGAGGACGGTGAAGGTACACCAACGCACCTTTACACTCTCTTCGCGTGGGACGACGCGCACATTTTCCCCAAAACACTTTTGTACCTCGACCACGGCCTGATAGAACTCGTCACTAGATTTACGGTCCACGTGGATGACGTAGAAATTGTGTGGTCGGTAGATTATCCTCAAGAGTCGGGCTATCTGGTTTATATCCTTAAAGATGGCGATGGCAAACCCAATCGGAAATTCCTTTTCTAAATCCAAACTTAGAGCTGACTGGAAGTCCATCTGCTTCTTAAATTCATTGCAACCCTCTCCTCCCATAGCATTAAACTTCAGGAAGTAATCGAGTGGATGTTTTTTGACGAAAGTTCGGTTTTCACTGTGTAAGTGGGAGGTGGCGTTCAGCAGGAATTGACAGCGCATAAATTCTGCAGTTAACTCTGATGGAGTGTTGGAAATTGTCCAAAGAGTACATATTAGTACACATGTAGCCAAACCACACAGAAACAGAAAAATCCCACTTCTGTTCATTTTAATTTGCGAGGTTCAAAACAGGGCAATTTAAATAAATGCTTCTGTTTCTTTTCGCCTGTTCCGTTGCTGCTTGGACCAATAATATATCGCTAATAGTCGGTCGTATTACTGGTCCAACTGCATAGCCAATGGGAGAATCCGAAGACTTAGCACCCTGCAAAACCGCATCTGTTTGTAAATGGTGCCAAACATTTGCAAAATTTCCGCAGCACTATCTTAATTCTTTCACTTGTCGAAGAGCCTTTTAAACCGCGAAATATGTTTTGTATAGTGGTCGGGACAACCTTTCGTATCTAGTCTTCCTAGTCATTTCTATACTAAAGGACGCTAATAAATTTCCCCCAACCAGCAAAATCGTGAATACTATTAAGTCCTTGTGAAAATGAATGTGTAGATAAGCCGACTGTACTGTTGAGATTCGTGATATATGCCAGCAAGTCGATTTTGCTGGCAAACCGTACACCCGTGGCAATCTGGTGTGGCCTTCTTGGTTTTTAAACTTGTAGAAATTTAACTATTTAAGCCTACTCAAACCGCTGTTCGTATGCGGAACTGCAACTCCGTGCACAATCCTTTTGAGAGTTTGTGGTCATATTTGGGGATGCAAGTACCTAGACTAATTCCAGGCTTGGACCTCAGATAATTTTTTTCAAGAGCGCAAGTACCATTCCGATACGGCCGTCGATTGAGAACCAGTCAGTGGTGTTGACGGTCGAGTTTCAGTCATGAATATTCGGCTATTTTAGAGGCTATGGACAATTCCAATTTCATTTTTATCAATGTACGCTAAAGTTTTCAGTACCGAATTTTATAATTAAGTTAAACAAAATACCTAGAGTGGTAAGATATACGACGTCTATTATCTTCTTTCAAATAAAAGTTTCTTTCATATTTTAAAAGTTATCCACGGGGCTAACTTAGTGATCGCATATATCTCGCTTAATAACCCGTTTGTTCTAACAATTTTTTGTCGCGTAGTCCTAAAGCTTTTGAAGACGCATATTAAAGATAAAATAATTTTAATTTTGCGATTGTAATTGTAAAGGACATTGAATTACATTATACCTGGATGGATAAACAAGTTATGGGGGCCATCGAAGGACCATGTCAAACAACCTTACAAAGATAATCAAATTGTGAGAAGCTAATACCCCGGTTTATCGCAAACGAAAAGGTCGACTGGTCAGAGTGGGCAGGGAAAATTCCCCCATTTGCATGCCAAATCAGGCATTTTGAAAAGGCTATGGGCCAATGATAGGAAATCAGGCGACTGCATGAATTTTATGGGCATCGAAAAATGCAAACAGCTCTAGCTAAATTGCAATTATGATTGGCATGAATAATAGAATGCAATAAATTAGAAGTCAATAAGTTTTGGATTGAGAACTTTGGCAAGTAATTTGATTTTTTCCTATCTGCATCTCTTCAAAATTTACTCAAAGACATTCTATACTGGAAGATGCAATGTCTGATTTCTCATTTCAAGCGTAAAACGCAGTCTTTACGGAATACCTTTAACCGAGTCGAAGACCACACAATATGAACTAGTCTTCATGGGGCTCTCGGGCTCGTGGTAATCTGCGAAGGGACGCTGAGAGGTGAAAGCTAGCGATTCACTAAGAAACAGCCTAACACAGTATAAAAAGGCGGCGGAATTGTAGGAATCCTGGCTAGATCTGGCAGTGGGTCCCGTGTGAGATGTTATTTGGAAAAATGCATGGAGCTATTTGAGGAAATTGGGAATAAAACAAACATCTAGGTAAACCCGGTAATGGCATTGAATAGTAGTCAATCATGTTGGGAAACCTGCAGGTTAGGAAATGGAAGAGGCAATGAGGTTGATGAGTTGATGAGCGGATTTAACGTGGTGACATTGCTTGGGCCTAATATATCCAACGAAGGTAATGCATAGCCAGAACGTCAGTTTTACTTACACACAGGTGGGGTGTATGTGTGCGCAGTTAGGAGTTACACTGTAAAGGTTGTAGTACGTCACATCCTTTGCCTCGCGCTGTTGGTGACTACGCCTAACGGCCCTCAATAGGCACCCAACTATTATCGGTGGCTCAGTGAAATTAGGTTTATTCTAGCATTCAAACCCCGGTAACCGCCTCGGTCGGCAGACTAGAGAAGATGAGGGTTTTCAGTGAGGTGTGTCCCCATGCCTGGTATTCCTCCTCCCTTCCCCTTTCCACCTGTCCTTCTCCCCTTCACACATCACAAAATTTCTACGGGGAAGACCGAATGCAATACGCCAGGCTGCCAAAACTGACTCATGTTTCTCTTCCACTTAATAAAACCATGACCAGCAGTGAAGGTTAGCAGCCATCTGGGATGTCTCAGCAGACCTATTTGGGGACTGAATGGCTTAATTAATGCACAGAAGGCCAATGACCAGGTTGTCCTCAGTGACTCCCATATCCGAGTAGGAACAGACCAGGCATGGAGTTATGAGTTCCTATGGTCTCGGCGGCTGCAACGATAATGACCTCTATCTTGTGCAAACCTGTGCTGAACACTGTCTCCAGTTGACCAAAACCTTCTTCAACCTTCTGATACAGGAGATAAAAACGAGGTTTTTCCCCCAATCGTGGTGCTGATACCTGCTGAACTACGTTCTCGTCCGGACGGAAAACCGGAAGGACGTAGTGGTTATTAATACGATCCGCGACTCCGATGATCGAACGGATCACCGCCACTTCATCTCGAAGATGAGGTTAAGAAGACTATCTCATAGGATAAGAAAAATGTAAGCGACTGCCAGTTAAGTAAACTACTTGTCTTTAAGTTTGAATGTTCAGAAAGCAGTTGGCCAGAGACTAGAAGACCTTTTGGGTGCAAAATATAACGTTAACGTGGAGACATGCTGGTGTCAACCGCGACAGGTCATGCATTCCACAGCCCTTGTCGTCTTCGGAAGCTAACGTTGTCAAAACCAAAACTGGTTTGGTGACAGTGACTCGAATATCAGTAGCCTACTAGCCGAGAAGAACATACTTTGAATAGCCAACATGAACCTCAGGATCGATACTAGAAACGGCCTTCCTCAGATGCCACCTCCTTGTACCGCAAATGTTGCAGCACATGCAGGGTACCTGGATGGCTCGCAAGGTCAGGAAAACCCAAGGGATACACTGACCGTAACGAATTGAAGAACTCCTTCGACGCCACCAAGGTCATTTCCTTTTTCTGCATTAAGAGAACGGCACCGCTACTCAGCACCTTTGACAGAGACAACACAATTCCCGAATGCTGGGCCAAGCACTTTGAAAGTGTCTTCCACCGCACATCCACGATATCTGGTGCTGCCATTGACTGGCTCCCTTGGTAGAAATGACCCATGATCTACATCTTCTGTCTTCCCCAACAGAAACTATCCAAGCGAAGCAACACCATTCTTGCAGGAATGCGCCGCGTTCCGACGCGATTCCGGTTGCGGCGGCTCCCGGTTGCTGGAGCTATTTTCAAATTATATGCCTGCAGATGTTGTGCCAAGGCTAAGTACCTCAGGAATCCAGGCAAGCGGCCGTCCTCAATTCCTTCAAGCGGAAAGTGAACCGATAACGCTGTGAAAACCAGAAATGTTTCGCGCTGCTCAAAATCGCCTGGAAGATCCTCAATCGCATTCCCTCTTACTCGTCTTAACGGCCACTCAGCGCAGAGGTTGCGCTCGGAACGTCAATGTGGCTTCTAACGAAACACACAATTGACATGATCTTCGCCGCCAAACAGATACAAGAGCAATGCCAGGAAATGCGAAACCGTTCCCACACTAATTTCGCTCTCTGCTCTCCACGAACGACTGCGCAGTTAACCGCACGATGGAAGAGGACATGCAACGGAGCACGACTCCCTTCGCCGTAGGCTGCGTCAACTTCGAACTGATCATCAACACGGGCAGAACGATGGTCACGCAGCAACCCTTCACCCTACGCAGAATACAATGTCTTTCAAATCCAACGTAAGCAATACGCCACTTAAAACCGTTGATAATTTCGCCAATCTAAGCAGGACACTCACGGAACACAAAAACCGAGGACAAAATCGCACGCTAAATCTACAAATCCAGCCAGGTAGCTGGACGGCTACAAGGCTCCATGTGGAGTTTCCACGGCCGAAGCGAAGATTCTATTCTAGGAGCATGTTAAAATGATTAAGCAGAACGCGAAAGAAGGTTTTCCTTGCAAGGCTGAGTAACAAAATTCCTCTTTTATTTACGCAGGGTTGCCTTGCTACCTTTGAATTTTTATATGGTTAATGAGGATCGCATCCTTGAAGTCTTCAAGAAACTCTGCTTATCGCCACTGTTCATGGCATGATGAAGGCAGCTTATCCAGCAGCCAAGAGTCGCCATAATTTTAGACGTCAACCGGTATTTCGTTTGATGTCGATACTTTCCATTCAAAAATCCGGTATACGGCCTTGATCATTGCTGGGCGAGTGGGTAGGCGGTCCAGGCCATCATTCTCTTTCAATGGAGGGACGGACGGCAGCTTCGCAGATTGTGGACGGTTAAATGAGGTAGCTTGTACAGTTCCCACACCAAAACTTCAACATTCGCCTGTCTCACCATAACGTTCCGCCCGTCTTGACTCCAGACGCAAAGGTAGCCCATTAGATGCCAGCACAGCTATCAAGGGTGCCTCCAGATTTCCTCCTCCAGCGTCGGAAGGGGGATTAAGTTGTTAGTAAAGAGGAGGCAGTGGTTTGCGCAAGTTTGTTTGAAGGAGCAGGGTGTTGTCGTTTCTGCCGTGGGGAAGTTTACACTCCATCTCAGACTACGTAGACCGAGAGATTCTTCCACGATTTGCAGATAAATTGTTTCCTGCAACCAGAACATACACCGTCTCTAATGGGTCGAAAGTCCACCGAGAAGGCCGGGTATTAAATACATATGTCTTCAGTAAGATAATCCATATTCTACCAAAGGTGTCATTTCGTAAGTTGCGCTGTTTTACGTTTTAAAATATTTACTTAGAGAACGTTAGCAGGACAACATATAGCTGAAATTTTTGTATCTAACCCAGTAATAACCCAACCCACAAATCATGTGACTAGCTGATTGAAGTGAAGATCACTATCCAAATTACTTGCTTGTATGATTTGATTTAAGAATAATGCATCTTAAGTTGTAAGCAGCATGGTATCCAACTCTCATTTTTAAAAGAGATTGTTACTTGCTGAGTTGATTTTCAATTTTCTCGTCATCTTCTAAAACGTGCTCTTCTGCCAGAAATACGCTCGTTATTGATACAAGCAAACTCTGAGTCACAGGAAGTAGTTGAGAAGAGGTAGATGAGGCAAACGGAAAAAAGTTCTATTCATCTGCCGTTTTAGATTCTCACTCAATGGTGAATGTATCACAGCAGCCTTAGTTCGTAGGGAAGCCCTAGCCGCCACTACTTTCTGGCCTGAGAAGAGAGGATGTGGAAAACCCGGTGAGACGATAGTTTATTCTGTACAAAACCATGGGAGAAGCGGTTGGAAACAGTTGACAACCGGACGAGGGCACGTCTGGAGCTGCTAGGGGAGCGTTCCTCTGCCTGATACCATGCGGAGTCGCCACGGGGCATCCAGCTAGGTTATGTGGGGGTCAGCCATGAAGATGCTTGGCCAGATTCCAATGGTGGTACAAGGGTACTGGCAAGATTAATTTTATTTTCTTTGGCACGAAAGGTTCCATGTAACCCAACTGCAGGTGAAAGGCCTGATTGAAGTGATAAAGTGGAACACGGGCAAGAAATTTACACGGGAAAATCATACGCTTAAACCAATTTTCACACAATCACATGCCAGATAATTTATAAAAATTTTAAGAATTCGCACGACAGTGCCGTTTAACCATATCTATTTATTTCAACCCTGTTATGATTGTCTACTTTAACCTCAGATCTTCTGCATTTATACTTGCAATCTGGAAACTTATTTATGAATACATGGAGATATTTTGAAGTTCTACCGGCCTCTGGGTAAAATAAAATTTCTATATTTGTTATAAATGCGGCAAGAGTTATTCGTCGCCTTGTTTTGAACGGTTGCTTTTAGTTCCGCTCACATTTTCTGTAAGCCAGCACGTCGAGAAGCGGAAACTGGCGACATATACCTCTCGTATTCTGAGTTACCCTAGCAACCACTCCCTCTTACACAAATGCAGCGTTTTGTCAACCGCACCAAACCAACCGACAAGAAGGCCAATATCCAGTTTCTGAAGAAAAGTCCTAAAGATCAGTGGATATCCTCATAGTTTTGTTAAATAATGCAGGCGAGAAGCCAGGGAAGGAAAAACCAAAGGAGTAGCCGTAGCTGCGATGCCGGTGAACAGTGCCTTACATAGCTGGTGTATACGAAGTATTGGCTAGGAATGGTGAGCGACGTTGGGATTGGCGTCACTCACAGACAGGAGATGAAAATCCGCTGGCAGCTCATGCAACCTAAAAACCCGATACCCATCAGCAAATTTCCGGTGTCATATACCGGATAGACTGTCATTGTGGTCAGTTTAATAAAGTTGGCGAAAATGGCAAAAGGGGTTCTAATGAGTATGCACGAACATGAGCTCACTGGTAGACGGGAGGATAATAAGCCGGAAATAGCCATTCCAGTCTCAATTGTATTTTTCTTAAAACCAACAGGCAGATATTCCCCTCCGTCCAATTGTGTCATTGTGTGGTGCATCAACATTCAATCTGGCTAAATGGTTGTTCCGACACCTGAAGTCTCTCACCTCGGGCGCAGCCATAACGGTCACTTCGGCTACTCAGTTCCTGGAACGGCTCAGGGGATGCGACTCACCGCAGACGAGGTCATGGTGTCATTTAATGTCACCTCTCTCTCACTTCAATGCCGCAGGACTTTAGAAGTCAAAACGGTTAATGAATTGCTTGAGAAGCAGTACGATGATGCAGGCGAGTCGGTGAAGCGGGGACATCTTGTCCAACTCTTAAAATTCTGTCTGATGACGTATTTCACCTTCGAGGGGACCATGTACGAGCAGATAAGATGGACGTCAATGGGATCACCGCTCTCGGGCTTAATCACTGAGGCAGTCCCCCAAAAGCTTGAGACTCTGGTTTTCGCAAACTACAGGCCGACGTTTTGGACTCGATACGTCGACGATGTCTTCGTCATCATCAAACGAGAAATGATCGAGGAATTTCATAGCATCCTGAATTCTGTCTTCCCGGACATCCAATTAACAAATGAGGCCGAAATTAACAACCAACTGCCATTCCTGGATGTTCTTGTCCATCAAAAATCCAAAGGGAACATAAAAACTACGGTTTATAGGAAGGCGACCAACACACGCCAAATCCTTAGTTACCACAATAAGCACCCGTTGTGCCACAAACGCAGCTATGTGCAAACTCTCTACAGAAGGGCAGAAAAACATTGCAGCGAGTCGGACGACAAAAGGGCAGAATTCCGCTACCTCCAGCACCTTTTCATGGCCAACGGATACCCTCGTAACTTCATGGAGCGCAGCAGGCTGGCCAAACCAAGACAAAATCTATATATATATTCTTTGGGAACCCATTAAAAAAAGTTATTAGATAAGGGTTTGGAGCTAAATACTCATATCATAGCACAGATACTTTACCGTACTTCTAATAAAGGTATTAGCTTAAAGCCCAGAAACATGTTTCGCCGATGTTTCTGCTTCTGCGTGACGCAGCAACGAGGGGTTCGGCTCCTCAGTGGGTCCCCCAGCGTTGTCTATGCGGTGTCTGGTATATGGACTCCAGAGAATAATCAAGGAAATTATTTCTGAATTATTAATGTGCAGGCCATTGAGTCAGGTGATTCAACCATGCCTTTTATGGTCAGACGCAAAATATTAATGACAATTTGGGTCTCAGACAGTCACCTACTGTTGAATAACCACGTAATGCCCATTCTACAAACAAGTAGTAATAATAGTAGTATGAATCTTATATGGCACGGATATTATACCGTACTTTCCGAACATAGGTACTAGCTAAAAAGCTCAGACACGTGTTTCGCCTATGTTTCTGCTGCTGCGTGACGCAGCAACGAGGGGTTCGTCTCCTCAGTGGGTCCCCCAGCATTCTCTATGTGGTTTCTGGTATATGAACGCCAGATAATTATCAAGGAAATAATTTCTGAAATTATTAAGTGCAGGCCATCGAGTCAGATGATTCAGACGTGACTTTTTAGGGTTAGACGCGAAATTTCAATGAATATTTGGGTCGCAGACAATCAACCACTGTGGAATAACCACGTAATATCCATTCTACAAACAAGTAGTACTACCAGTAGTATGAATCTTATATGGCACACATATTATACCGTACTTCCGACATAGGTATAAGCTTAAAGCCTAGTCACGTGTTTCGCCGATGTTTATGGTGCTGCGTGACGCAGCAACGAGGGGTTCGTCTCCTCAGTGCGTCCCCCAGCGTTCTCTTTGCCGTTTCTGGTATATGGACTCCAGAGAATAATCAAAGAAATTATTTCTGAAATTTTTAAGTGCAGTACATTGAGTTAGATGATTCGGACATGACGTTTTAGGGCAAGACGCGAAATTTCAATGAACATTTGGGGCACAGTCCATCAACCACTGTGTAAGTACCACGTAATGCCCATTCTACAAACAAGTTCTACTTCTAGTAGTATGAATATTATATGACACAGATATTATACCGTTCTTCCGACAAAAGTACTAGCTTAAAAGCCCAGACACGTGTTTCGCCGATGTTTCTGCTGCTGCGTGACGCAGCAACGAGGGGTTCGGCTCCCAGTGGGTCCCTCCAGCGTTCTCTATGCGTTTCTGGTATATGGACTCCAGAGAAATAATCAAGGAAATATTTCTGAAATTATTAAGTGCAGGACATGGAGTCAAGATGATTCGGACATGACGCTTTTAGGTCAGACCCGAAATTTTCAATGAACATTTTGGTCAAAGACAATCAACCACTGTGGAATAACCACGTAATGCCCATTCTATTAAACAAGTAGTACTACAAGTAGTATGAATCTTATATGGCACAGATATTATACCGTACTTCCGACATTGGTACTAGCTAAAAGCCCAGACACGTGTTTCGCCGATGTTTCTGCTGCTGCGTGACGCAGCAACGAGGGGTTTGGCTCCTCAGTGGGTCCCCCAGCGTTCTCTATGCGGTTTCTGGTAGATGGACTTCAGAGAATAATCAAGGAAAAATTTCTGAAATTATTAAGTGCAGGACATGGAGTCAGATGATTCGGACATGACTTTTTAGGGTCAGACCCGAAATTTCAATGAACATTTTGGGTCGAAGACAATCAACCACTGTGGAATAACCACGTAATGCCCATTCTACAAAACAAGTAGTACTACAAGTAGTATGAATCTTATATGGCACAGATATTATACCGTACTTCCGACATAGGTACTAGCTAAAAGCCCAGACACGTGTTTCGCCGATGTTTCTGCTGCTGCGTGACGCAGCAACGAGGGGTTCGGCTCCTCAGTGGGTCCCCCAGCGTTCTCTATGCGGTTTCTGGTATATGGACTCCAGAGAATAATCAAGGAAATAATTTCTGAAATTATTAAAGTGCAGGACATGGAGTCAGATGATTCGGACATGACTTTTTAGGGTCAGACCCGAAATTTCAATGAACATTTGGGTCGAAGACAATCAACCACTGTGGAATAACCACGTAATGCCCATTCTAAAAAACAAGTAGTACTACAAGTAGTATGAATCTTATATGGCACAGATATTATACCGTACTTCCGACATAGGTACTAGCTTAAAAGCCCAGACACGTGTTTTCGCCGATGTTTCTGCTGCTGCGTGACGCAGCAACGAGGGGTTCGGCTCCTCAGTGGGTCCCCCAGCGTTCTCTATGCGGTTTCTGGTATAAGGACTACAGAGAATAATCAAGGAAATAATTTCTGAAATTATTAAGTGCAGGACATGGAGTCAGATGATTCGGACATGACTTTTTAGGGTCAGACCCGAAATTTCAATGAACATTTGGGTCGAAGACAATCAACCACTGTGGAAACCACGTAATGCCCATTCTACAAACAAGTAGTACTACAAGTAGTATGAATCTTATATGGCACAGATATTATACCGTACTTCCGACATAGGTACTAGCTAAAAGCCCAGACACGTGTTTCGCCGATGTTTCTGCTGCTGCGTGACGCAGCAACGAGGGGTTCGGCTCCTCAGTGGGTCCCCCAGCGTTCTCTATGCGGTTTCTGGTATATGGACTCCAGAGAATAATCAAAGAAATTAATTTCTGAAATTATTAAGTGCAGGACATGGAGTCAGATGATTCGGACATGACTTTTTAGGGTCAGACCCGAAATTTCAATGAACATTTGGGGTCGAAGACAATCAACCACTGTGGAATAACCACGTAATGCCCATTCTACAAACAAGTAGTACTACAAGTAGTATGAATCTTATATGGCACAGATATTATACCGTTCTTCCGACATAGGTACTAGCTAAAAGCCCAGACACGTGTTTTCGCCGATGTTTCTGCTGCTGCGTGACGCAGCAACGAGGGTTCGGCTCCGCAGTGGGTCCCCCAGCGTTCTCTATGCGGTTTCTGGTATATGGACTCCAGAGAATAATCAAGGAAATAATTTCTGAAATTATTAAGTGCAGGACATGGAGTCAGATGATTCGGACATGACGTTTTTAGGGTCAGACCCGAAATTTTCAATGAACATTTTGGGTCGAAGACAATCAACCACTGTGGAATAACCACGTAATGCCCATTCTACAAACAAGAAGTACTACAAGTAGTATGAATCTTACATGGCACAGATATTATACCGTACTTCCGACATAGGTACTAGCTAAAAGCCCAGACACGTGTTTCGCCGATGTTTCTGCAACTGCGTGACGCAGCAACGAGGGATTTGGCTCCTCAGTGGGTCCCCCAGCGTTCTCTATGCGGTTTCTGGTATATGGACTCCAGAGAATAATCAAGGAAATAATTTCTGAAATTTTAAGTGCAGGACATGGAGTCAGATGATTCGGACATGACTTTTTATTGTCAGACCCGAAATTTCAATGAACATTTTGGGTCGAAGACAATCAACCACTGTGAAATTACCACGTAATGCCCATTCTACAAAACAAGTAGTCCTACAAGAAGTATGAATCTTATATGGCACAGATATTATACCGATTCGACATAGGTACTAGCTTAAAAGCCCAGACACGTGTTTCGCCGATGTTTTCTGCTGCTGCGTGACGCAGCAACGAGGGGTTCGGCTCCTCAGTGGGTCCACCAGCGTTCTCTATGCGGTTTCTGGTATATGGACTCCAGAGAATAATCAAGGAAATAATTTCGAAATACAAGTGCAGGACATGGAGTCAGATGATTCGACATGACGTTTTTAGGGTCAGACCCGAAATTTCAAATGAAAATTTGGGTCGAAGACAATCAAACACTGTGAAACAACCACGTAATGCCCATTCTACAAACAAGTAGTACTACAAGTAGTATGAATCTTATATGGCACAGATATTATACCGTACTTTCGACATAGGTACTAGCTAAAAGCCCAGACACGTGTTTCGCCGATGTTTCTGCTGCTGCGTGACGCAGCAACGAGGGGTTCGGCTCCTCAGTGGGTCCCCCAGCGTTCTCTATGCGGTTTCTGGTATATGGACTCCAGAGAATAATCAAGGAAATAATTTCTGAAATTATTAAGTGCAGGACATGGAGTCAGATGATTCGGACATGACTTTTTAGGTCAGACCCGAAATTTCAATGAACATTTGGGTCGAAGACAATCAACCACTGTGGAACCACGTAATGCCCATTCTACAAACAAGTAGTACTACAAGTAGTATGAATCTTATATGGCACAGATATTATACCGTACTTCCGACATAGGTACTAGCTTAAAAGCCCAGACACGTGTTTTGCCGATGTTTTCTGCTGCTGCGTGACGCAGCAACGAGGGGTTCGGCTCCCTCAGTGGGTCCCCCAGCGTTCTCTATGCGGTTTCTGGTATATGGACTCCAGAGAATAATCAAGGAAATAATATCTGAAATTATTAAGTGCAGGACATGGAGTCAGATGATTCGGACATGACTTTTTAGGGTCAGACCCGAAATTTCAATGAACATTTGGGTCGAAAGCAATCAACCACTGTGGAATAACCACGTAATGCCCATTCTACAAACAAGTAGTACTACAAGTAGTATGAATCTTATATGGCACATATATTATACCGTAATTCTGACATAGGTACTAGCTAAAAAGCCCAGACACGTGTTTTCGCCGATGTTTCTGCTGCTGCGTGACGCAGCAACGAGGGGTTCGGCTCCTCAGTGGGTCCCCCAGCTTTCTTGCGGTTTCTGGTATATGACTCAGAGAATAACAAGGAAAAATTTCTGAAATTATTAAGTGCAGGACATGGAGTCAGATGATTCGGACATGACTTTTTAGGGTCAGACCCGAAATTTCAATGAACATTTTGGGTCGAAGACAATCAACCACTGTGGAATAACCACGTAATGCCCATTCTACAAAACAAGTAGTACTACAAGTAGTATGAATCTTATATGGGACAGATATTATACCGTGATTCCGACATTGGTACTAGCTTAAAGCCCAGACACGTGTTTCGCCTATGTTTCTGCTGCTGCGTGACGCAGCAACGAGGGGTTCGTCTCCTCAGTGGGTCCCCCAGCATTCTCTATTTGGTTTCTGGTATATGAACGCCAGATAATTATCAAGGAAATAATTTCTGAAATTATTAAGTGCAGGCCATCGAGTCAGATGATTCGGACGTGACTTTTTAGGGTCAGACGCGAAATTTCAATGAATATTTGGGTCGCAGACAATCAACCACTGTGGAATAACCACGTAATATCCATTCTACAAACAAGTAGTACTACCAGTAGTATGAATCTTATATGGCACACATATTATACCGTACTTCCGACATAGGTATAAGCTTAAAGCCTAGACACGTGTTTCGCCGATGTTTCTGGTGCTGCGTGACGCAGCAACGAGGGGTTCGTCTCCTCAGGGGGTCCCCCAGCTTTCTCTTTGCAGTTTCTGGTATATGGACTCCAGAGAATAATCAAAGAAATTATTTCTGAAAATTTTTAAGTGCAGGACATGGGAGCAGATGATTCGGACATGACGTTTTAGGGCAAGACGCGAAATTTCAATGAACATTTGGGGCACAGTCCATCAACCACTGTGTAAGTACCACGTAATGCCCATTCTACAAACAAGTTCTACTTCTAGTAGTATGAATATTATATGATACAGATATTATACCGTTCTTCCGACATAGGTACTAGCTTAAAGCCCAGACACGTGTTTCGCCGATGTTTCTTCTGCTGCGTGAAGCAGCAACGAGGGGTTCGGCTACGCAGTGGGTCCTCCAGCGTTCTCTATGCAGTTTCTGGTATATGAACTCAAGAAAATAATCAAGGAAATTATTTCTGAAATTTTTAAGTGCAGGACATGGAGTACGATGATTCGGACATGACGTGTTAGGGTCAGACCAGACATTTTAATGAATATTTTGGTCAAAGACAATCACCCACTGTTGAATAACCACGTAATGCCCATTCTATAAACAAGTAGAACTTCCAGAAGTATGAATCTAACATGGCACAGATATTATACCGAACTTCCGACTTAGGTTCTAGGTAAAAGCCCAGCCAGGAGTTTCGCCGATGATTCTGCTGCTTCGTGACAACGCAACGAGGGGTTCGTCTCCTCAGGGCGTCCCCCAGCCAAACTTTTAGAAATTCCCTTAGCCTCTACTGCCATGAGCTACAGCATAGGCCTTATGCGGCCATTTGTACGCAGGACTTGCTGAAAACAGCAACCGCGTTGGTGCATTTTTTTCTCCTATGTCTTCGTCTGACCAGTCCTGATGCTGTTGCCATGTGCCACCAGGGACGGCCAGTGCTAGGACTTGAAGAGCACGGTACGCTGATTGTCAAATCCCTCATTTTTACTCCATCGAGGGGTGCGGGGGTGGTGAAGGTCAGTGCGTAGTCCAGTACCTGACCAAGTGGGCAGGGTACCGGCAACCCACAGCTACGGTAAGGGTGAGCTTAGTGGCTGAGTCATCTCCCTCCAATAATCGACAACCTTGATTAACTCACGGTCATAAACGTTTCAGGCGCGGATTAACAAGTGATCTTCGCATCGAATACAACCCCGAATACACCCCTCCTCAAGGCCACGAGAAGGGCGTGCATAGGAGCTGGTGAATTGGCTCTTACCGTCGTTAAGGCAAAGGGGGGGGGGGTTGACGACGTTTGCGCGACGAGGAATGCGCAGGATCTTGAGACGATTTTAAATATTCTGTGGCCACCGGGATCGTCCTCTCACGATGTCCTCCATGATGGCAAAGGCGACTGCAGCGTTTCGCCATGCTGCCCTTGAGCATTTGTTCCATAAGGAGGTGTATCCGGTACGCACTTCATTCAGTTGGGAACTCGCTGACCGACGTTCACAGTGGCAAAGTTCGGAGGGGGACGATCGGAGGGGGGGAAATTATCCTGGCAGACTGTGCGCGGAGGCGCGAGGAGGGGACGATCACTGTTTTTGTCGGTTTTCGACCCCTTGTCATCCCAACGGCTAATGATACCTTAACGTGTTACGCATATTTTCTATCTCACTACCGCTGCGAAAGGGTTATCAGTGCTCACGTACATAGAACTACCGAATCACCCTAATGGCCGGCCGACCTCACTTTGTTGCATTAATTTGTTCATTGGACAATCGAGCCGAAACAGTCTGGGTGGTCTACGAGATAGCAAGTTCCCGTCGCCGTAGAAAATTAAGTTTGGGATGGGGTGGGGGGAATTAGGATTTATGTAGGGACGGCCAGCTGTGTAGGTACACCCAGGCCGTACACCTTAACTTGTTTGGTCCACCCACCAGGGTTATTGAAGTTTCGGATCCTCACTAGAATCCATCAGCAGAGAGCAAGTAAGCTATCGCGGATCGGATTGCCCAGATCGGACAATTATCGAAAAACTTGAAATTCTGCTATACATTCGAGAGCTGCCAATTGTGGCAGGCATGTAGTGGCCTTGTACCAACACCCTCTAAATACTGCAACATCTAGGACATCAATTATCCTTATCTGAATTTGTCACTGAGGATGAATTCGAGTAAGAATCCAAACCGTCAGGCTAATAAAGCTCGTGTTTCAGTCATCGTGTTTCCTTCTTCCTGCAAAAGATACAAAAATACCGTGCATCATAGATTTGCAATTTCTGGTGCCCTAAATTATCATTTTGGTAAAAAAATGCTCAATTAAAATTTATTGCAGGTGGAAACTGTCCATTTCTAGATGCAGGGGATTGGGTATAGTTTTTTAAATCCTCTGAACTAGTGGGTATGGTGGCTGCATAAACGGTGCTTTACCATTGGTGATTGTGGGCCAAGGAAACGACAGGCGTTGGGGTATTCTGCAGGCAAGGTTTCGTTAAAAACTACCTGACGGTAGCGTCTCTCAGTCTGCAGAGCCAGTTAAATGGGTGCATGCCGGTCGCATCGATTGGAACTGTGCATTGCGTAGGCGTAGGCACACACACGCACGCACACATCCACTGGCCCTGTCCGAGCGCTGACAATGCCTCTGTTAATTCTACCCAACAGATTGGTTCGGTCAGAGGCATCTCTTCCTGCCTGGTAGGATACAGGAAGTGCTACGTCATAGCGAGACATCCAGCTAACGCAATATGTGGCCTGCTGCAGCCTAAGCGGAACGCGTAGCTATGTGGACTGCTGCAGGACGCTCGGTCTGTGCGTGTGTGTACTGAGAAACACAATATGTAAACCTGACCAGCTCTTCGTCGGCTTACCTTCAGGAGATCCGTTTAGGCAACTACTGCAGCAAGAGACGCCGTGGTACATTCGACTGTTACTGAAAAGTTGTGATCATGACGGGATGTACTCCTGCCCATAAACTGCCCTTATCTTCGGATCCCTTAGTGGCTCGCATTTTAAGTTTAAAAATTCGTTGTAGATTGAAAAAACTAGATAAAACTTGTGCGGCTATCATCGTTGTGAGCTGAGAACTTAGGGAAGACGAAATAGACAATGAAAGTGCCATTGAAAAGTATATTTACAGATTATAGCCATCGAATCATATTGCAAGCTTTCATCCTGCCAAGCACACCATTTACATGTTCAGTATACATGTCAAGGCAGTCTCAAAATTGGTTAGCATACGGAATTTTGCGGAAGACTCCACAATCACCTATGAGATTTACATGAAATTAACCAACTTAGACAGAATTTTCATTTTGTGACATTCATAAAGTAAAAAACCTTTAAGCCTGGGGATAATTTTCTTAAACATCAATCCGGAGATATTGCAGGAAAAACAGGAAAATTTGGGCTGATTATTTCTATCGTATCAGTTCCATTCAGTCGCCAACCATATTCTTGCACTGGCCTATGTGGATCGCATACTGGAGTCTCAGTTTAATGTTTAAAGCAAATATTCTATCCTACATGTTGGGCAAACCGGTACAGGCAAACCGATATTCAAATTCTTCCTGCTAAGGAAATTTATGTAAATTTCATTTTTGGGAAATATTTGTATATGATAAACTGAATAGGAATTTTTCCAGGGATTTGCGGCTAGAGGGCAACGTATGTGATCTCCTGAACTTGTTGAAGCAGAACTCCAGCAGCTGCAGAACACACTTCATGAAAACGGATACGCATAGAGAGAGATAGAGAGAGAGAGACTCATCCCGCGAAATATTGGGGAGTGCACCACAAAGGCTAGTACCTTAACGATAGAAAAGATAGACGTGTTCCTAAGACTGCCTTTCTTATGGGATGCAATAGGCAACCTAATAAGATGACATCTGATGACAGCGATCACGATCGCTTTCCCCGCAGTGAACATCAGAGGGTACTTCACGAACTCCTCCCTCGTACGCTTGGGAGGTAAACACCGACTACCGTTGAAGTTCACTTGGATGTTCATTTTATTCTTTCTCCTGGGGAGCGGGATATATTGGCTGCACAATAAAACGCCTGGAAAAGAGGGTACGTGAACGCATAACCGCCTGGCTAGTCCAAAATGAAATTACATTGATTTCGCGTTCTTTTCTTTCACATCCAGGTGATACGATACACCACGTTGATCTCAACGAGGCCCTTCAGGTTGTCTACCGGACACCGGCCAACATCTCCTGAGGCCTACGTCAACAGGTGCTAGCAACAGCCGAGGCAGTGGCTATACGGCTAGCGACCCCAGTACTGTGTTGTCAGAAGATGCTAACACAGGCGCTTCTCGTCTGTGGACGACACCAACTTCAGTTAGTGATCACACGTTACCCCCCGATGACAGTTGTTCAGCGCACGTATTTGACAAGGATTTTAATTTCCCGTACTCAACCTGCGAGCAGTGCCTACAGTCTACTCTAATTTCCTACCCACCCCCCACCCCCCCAATCCCAATGACGTCCATATGCAGGCAACGTGAGAACGATAATTATTAACCATAAAACACTTATAAACCCTGTCTACTATCCTACTTTCATTCTCTATATAACTGTCTATGCACGATTATGAATTACAGAAACATGTGTTTGACGAGTTGACTATTCAAGTAATATGGGAAGATACGCAGAACTTTAATAAAATATGCTGGAGTAATCAAACATTAAGAGGTCAGGGAGCTGAATAAGAGAGAGGCCTAAAGATAAGTACCAAAAATTGTTTGAATAGGGATTTTGACCAAATTCGTCTTGGGGTATTGGACGGCTTTCTACTGTGAGCCATTATCTCCCGACATCGCCAGTAATTTGAAAGTGCACCTAATGCATCCGTATCTCAAATCAAATATGCTACAATTAATGCGCCAGAATGCCTATGAGTGCGGTGCGCGTTTCTTCCTTTTTAAGATAACGGAGGATAAAAATATAACCTAAATTTTTGGTCAGTAGACATTTAGCTGCCTTATCAGTTCATCCAAACTACTACTGTAAATCAGTTGATTTCGGCTGGAGACTGACTTAAAATAGCAAAAAATGACAATCCTGCACACAAAATCTTTGTTTATACATCTTCTGGGATACTTTCAAAATTCCTCGCAACAGAGAGAAAGAAAATCCTGTTAACTGATAATAACCCCCTTGGTTTAGGTATTATTTATCGAAAAATTCGCCTTTTAGCAAACCGTTTATTCAAGCCCGAGCCAGAATGTCCGTTATAATGTGTCGCATTCATACGGACACCGAATAATTGTTTTTTTCGCTTCCTGGTACGAAAAACCGGTAAATATATGTTTGCTCCACAAATCAACGACAGGAATTGGTAAACCGATTGCTAGCATAATTTTCTGAACAGCAAAGATGCTGTGATGCACAAAATATAAACTTAATCTACCTCTTAGTTTTAACAAGTAGCCACTCATTGTAAGGTTGATATTCTTAGGGAAGAGATTAAACTGCCAGAATTCTTGCGTTATAGGACTCATTCTATCCATGGCATCAAGGGTTCCAAATTTAATCTGATTAAGAATCTCATATTTATTGGGATAATTATGCTAAAATAACGCACTTTACCTTCGAATTTTATCGCTCAAAATTAACCTTTAAGGCCCGTTCTTCGGTATACGTACAGGTGTTTTGCTGCATCACAAGACTATGACAATAAGCCATTCAACAGTGGACAAAAAACGCGTTTTCGCAATACTTGACTGATACTTTTGGAAGCAGTGTTGTCTGAAGGAAATTTTTAGGCTCTTCTCGCCAGATTCCATGCAGAGTGCTGCTGTGTTATTTTTGCGCATGAATAATGGCGTATTAACGCATTTAACCGATATCCAGAAGCCATTCTGTTGTGACTTTTGGAAATAAATTATCCCCTTTAGCTCCTATTTACAGAGGTGGCTCAGAAATTTGCTGAACTTTGTCCAATAATGGCATTAGATCCGTGAGTTTCCCTGACCTTGCGAGCCATCCTGGTATCTGCTGCAATCTTTGCGGTACAAGGCGGTGGCATCTGAGGAAGGACACTTTTCCGCTATTTTGGAGGTCCATGCAGGCTTTTAAAAAGTCTGTTCTTCTCGGCTAATAGGCTACGGATATTCGCGTCGCTGTTATCAAACCAATCCAGGTGTTGACGGCGGGCGCATCCGAAGAAAACAAGGTCTGTGGAATGTATCACCTGTCGCGTTTGGCACCAGCGTGTCTCCATGGTGAAGTTAAAATTAAGAAACTATAGGTCTTCTGGTTGCTGGGTCAACTACTTTCTGAGCATTCAAACTTAAGGGACAAGTAGTTAACTTAACTAGCGGTCGCTTACATTGTTTATCCTGTGAGATAGTCACCTTAACCTCATCTTCGAGATGACGCGGTGAGGATCCGTCCCACCGTCAGATTTGTGGATCGTATTAATAACCACTACATCCTTCCGGTCTTTCTTCCGGACAAGAACGTAGTCCAGGTGGTACCAGCACCGAGATTGGGGGTACAACCTCGGTTCTTTCTCCTGTATCAGAAGGTGGAAGAAGGTTTTTATTCAACTGGTGACCGTATTCAGCGCACGTTTGCAGAAGAAGGAGGTCATTATCGTTTTAGCCGCCGAGACCATAGGAATCCAGACATCCATGCGTGGTCTGTTCTGACATGGGTATGGAAGTCACTGAGGAAAACCAGTTTAATGACCTTCTGTGCATTAATTAAGCCGTTCAGTCCGCAAATAGGTCTGCTGAGACATCCCGCACGGCTGCTGAACTTCACTGCTGGTCATGGTTTTATTAAGTGGTAGAGCAACATAAGTCAGTTTTGGCAGCCTGGCGTAGTGCATTCGGTCTTCCCCGTAGAACTGTTGCAATGTGTAAAGGGAATAAAGACGGATGGAAAGGGAATGGGAGGAGGAATACCAGGCATCGTGACACACAACACCGGATACCCTCATCTTCTCTAGCTCGCCGATCGAGGTGGTTACCGGGTTTGACTGCTAGAATAAACCTTACCACACTGAGCCACAGATAAGAGTTGGGTGCCTATTGAGGGCCGTTAGGCGTAGTCACCAACAGCGCGAGGCAAAGGATGAGATTTGCTAGAACCTTCAGAGTGGGGCCCCTAACTGCGCACCCATACACCCGTAAACGAAAAGCGGTTCGAGCACGCTTTAATAGTTTAATTTCTACCATTTTAAACCCCAAGCAGGCCACACCTGATTGCTAAGGGCGTAAGGTTGGCCGGAAAAATTGTACTCCTGGTGTATATCACGAATTTTAACAATACAGTCGGCTACTCTACTTCTACCCTCTTTGACTAGGAAGGCTAGTAACGAAAGGTAATTTCGTACCCTATACAAAACCTATTTCGTGGTTTAAAAGGTTCTTCGTCAAGCGAACGAACTAAGACAGTGCTGTGGACATTGTGCAAATGTTTGGCACCATTTACAAACGGATACGGTTATGCGGGATGCTAAGTCTTCGGATTTTCCCATTGGCTTTGCAGTTGGACCAGTAGTACGGCAGAATGTTAACGACATATTATTGGTCCAAGCAGCAACGGAACAGGCGAAAAGATAGAAAGCAACATTTAATTAAATCGCCCTGCTATGAAGGTCGCAAATGAAAATGAACAGCAGTGGGATGTTTCTGTTTCTGTGTGGTTTGGCTACATGTGTTACTAATCTGTACATTTGAAAATTTCCAAAACTTCATCAGAGTAAACTGCAGATTTTATTCGCAGTCACTTCCGGCCGAACGACGTCTCCCACTTACACAGTGAAAACTGAACTTTCGTTAAAAAATATTCACTTGATTACTTCCTGAATGTCAATGCTAACGAAAGAGAAGGCTGAAATGAATTTAAGAAGCAGATGAACTTCCAGTCAGCTCCTTCGTGGTGACGTGTTTGTATTGACCACCGACGTGGGCACAGATCCCTTAAATGCAAGCTCTCATTCCCATTCACACCTCAGTGGGCAGGACTTTCACAATCAAGAAGTTAGCGCGTTTCGCCTTTGCCAACCAAGGACATGAGTACCAAAGCGTAGACATTCCCCTCTAGTTGATAGATTCAATGAGATAGATAGTAAGAACTAATTTTCTGATTGTCGGTTCTGCTACCCTAGGCAAATAACGATAGTTCAACCGTCAATTTCGACGATGTCCACCGTATGCTCAGAGGAAGGGTGGTGCAAGGACGGTGACTTGCGCGCGAATTATTTTTAAGCGATAGTAGCCTTGCGCTGCAGCTACCGCACGCTCTCCTTCTCCCCCACCTGAACCCGTCGTCATGACAGAGTCAAGAAGACTGGAGGCGGGAGAGGAAGCAGGTGGCTGGCGCGGCCGGACCCGCCCCTGGGCGTACCACCTCACCTGGCTTGGATCCCACGAAGTGGGAGTGCCATAAAGGCCACATTAAGAAGGAGCCATTGCAGCCTGACTATCAGTCCGCCAGTTAGTCACTCCACACAAAAGCACACATTGGGCTGACCACGCCGTCCGAGTTATCCCGTCAGTTGGCAACCTTCCAAGCAACGGCTTTTAGCGCACCATGATAGTTTCAAGCGCATCATATTGTTTATAGTGAGGAACATGCGCTGAGCTGTCGACTTTACTCCCTCCCCGACCCCACTGTCAAACCACTGTCCGAGCCGGTCAGTTGTCTGATGCGGAAGTTGGCGCAGCTGCTGGTGACCTCGTCTACGTGTACTACGTAAACGACCCGGACCCCCAAACACAAGCACCAGGATTTCACACAACAGGGGGTTTAATGGCTTATATCTCACATGTGTGAGATAGCCAGAGGTAACGTTAAGAATGAGCCATCGCAGCCTGACTCTCAGACCAACAGTCAGCAACTCCACACAGCACACATTGGACATACTGCGAGGTCTGAGTGTAATTGTCAGTTTGCAACCTTCGAACCACGGCGCTTAACGTTACCGCACTCTCTTCTCCTCCTCCACCTGAGCCCGGTGTCATGACAGAGTCGAGAAGACTGGAGGCGGGAGAGGACGCAGGTGGCTGGCACGACCGGAGCCCCCCTGGGTGTACCAGCACACCTGGTTCGAATCCCATGAAGTGGGTGTGCCATAAAGGCCACATTAAGAAGGAGCAATTGCAGCCTGAGTCTCAGTCAGCCAGTCAGCCACTCCACACAAAACGCAAATTGGGCTGACCATGCGGTACAAGATAACTCGTCAGTTGGCAACCTTCCAAGCCATGGCTTTTAGCACACCATGGTAGTTTCAAGCGCGTCAGATTGTTTATTGTGAGGAAAATGCACTGAGCTCTCGACCTTACTCTCTTCCCCATCCCCAAAATCAGTTGGTTGATGTGGGAGTGGGCGCATTGTCTGACTAATCGGCGTACCCGTCTTCGCGCGCCAAAGCGCGACCTGGCCCCCATAGCACACAAACCAGGATTCACTAACTCAGGGGATATGGAGCAGCCATTGCCATCTGACTCCCAGTTCACTGGTCAGTCACTCGACACACACAGCGCATACACTGAGCCGACGGCGTGGTCTGGTGTTAGCGTCAAATTGGCAGCCTTCCCAGCCAGGGTTTCTACGAAACCGTGGTATACTCTGGTAAATGGTGATTGTGAGTGTGTTGTCGATGTATTGGTGTAGATATTGTGTGCTGATGTAGCTTAGCCTCCGGTGGTTTACCGCAAATTTTTATGAATGTGCATGTGTCCGAAAAGGCCCATGCGGTGTGTGAAGGTGCGGGAGCAGTGAGGGCAGTGGAGGCGGGCACGTCGACTATATGTCGGAGCCCCAGACGCTAGTTCAGCAGCCTCCGTGCGATAGATTCGCAGGGGACCGATCAAGCCAAAGCGTGAGTTGAATTTGCGGGCGCAGTGTGGGCAGGAAAAATCGAAAGAGGCTGAGGGGTGTGTCATTCATGATACTGGGTGGTGGTGATGGTGGCGATAAGAATGGTTGGAGTGGAGGGTGTGTATGGGGTATCGGTGTTGTCGGCATTGTGGTGAATTCCGCTGTCATGGATGCGCATGTGACCGAAAAGGCCCATGCGATGAGTGAATGCACTAGTACAGTGAGGGCAGTGGAGGCGGCGATCTCTGCTGTGTGTTGGAGCTCCGAGCATTGGTTAACCAGTCTCTGTACGATGGATTCGCAATTGACAGACTAGGCCGATATTTGAGGTGAATGTGCGGTCGCAATAAGGACAGTTTAGTAGAGAGCCCCATCGCTGATGGTGGTAGTGGTGGTGGCGGTGGTGGGGGTAACGCGTGCTGAGCATTGTGATGTGGTTTCGATGACGTTGGGAACAATGGAATTTATGCCAGGTGTGAAGGTGGGGCAGTCCGAAGAAGGGTTGACAGAAGTAGACGTAGAATTTTGAATTGTCGGATTGTTAGTGCATTGCTTCCGAAGATGTCCGACTAGGCCGATTCGCGCGCGGAAGGTGCAGTGACAGCGCGAGCATGTTGGAAGAGCCTGGGCATTGGCGATGTTGGTCCGGGACGCTTGTGACTTTCGTGCCGCTCTTTTGGTCTTGGCAGCGGTGATCCTGTTGGTTTCGTAGATTGCTGCCCCTGTCTTCACTGTTCTCCTCCAAGCCGATCGATTCCGGATAAAGTCCTCCCAGGAATCTGGGTTGATCTGCAATTGCTTCACGGAGGTCTTCAGAGTGTCTTTGTAACGTCGTACTTGACCCCTTTGTCGATGGGAACCCATGGCGACATCTCCATAGAAGAGTCGTTTTGGTAGCCTTTCGTCGTCCATCCGCACAAGGTGACCGCTCCAGCGCATTTGCAGTTGTTTCAACTGAGTGTAAATGCTGAGAATGCCTGTCCGTTTTATCACTTTCGTGTCCGGTATCCTGTCTAGCCAACTCAGCTTTAGTATTCTGTGGAGACAGCTGAGGTGAAAGTGGTTGAGCTTCCGCGCCTGCTTTTGGTAAATCGTCGACGTCTCCGCTCCATACAACAGTGTCGGCAATATGACAGCTTTGTACATCTTGAGTTTGGTTCTGAGGTGGAGACCATGTCGATTCCAGACCACATTTTGCATGCGTCCAAAGGCTTGGCTGGGTTTAGCGATCCGATGGGCGATCTCATCGTCAACTTTGGTGCGGCGTGAGAGATTGCTGCCTAGCTACGTGAAGGTATCCACAGATTTAAGTTGGGCACCATTGAAATTGATGTGAGCTGCGGTGTAGAGAGTGTTAGGCGACGGTTGATGCATCACAACAGTTTTCTCAGTGTTGCTGCGAAGTCCGGAGCCTGCCTGCGCGTTCGACGAAAAAGGCGTAGATATAACTCGCATATATAATCTCATCCGCTTCAAGAAGTGGTACGGCGAGGACTGCCCTACGAAAACTCGAAACAGTATTTGTATCCTTGGATCAATGAGTCTTTCGAGATTGACGCAGGCACCGGAGCTCATTGCGAACAAATTTTACGAAGACTATTATCCCGAGGCATATGACTGTCTAGAACTCTTTCTTCTGAAGCGAACCTACAATCCTCGGCCCTTCAATACAACAGCCTTCTCACGATTGTACTGCTCTCAGGAGCACTTGTGACAGCCATAGCTTGATTGCGGAAAGCAGAATTGTGTGCCTTATTTTTATGTCATAGTATGAAATCCTACTTTTTACCAAGGAAATTGAATTCTTTTAAAGACATTTTTTCGAAACCACATTTAGTAATATTTTTAACTTGTTCAGCTGTATTGAAAACAAAAACGTGTTTGAACCGTTACTGATATTGTTTTGCTACGCAACAGTCCATATTATATGCATATTCTGCGTTTGGCTATTTTCCCTTAATCGTGAAGCCCATAGTATGTGACCTGGCCCGATTTTCTTTCGATTAAAGCGTGACATACACACGTTTGACTTTTGATGTTCTCGAGTCCAAGGAGACGGACGTATCTTGTTGGGATATAAATACATATATATATATATATATATATATATATATATATATATATATATATATATATATATATCCCAACACGATACGTCCGTCATATATATATATTTATGATTATGTGTGGCTCACCGATCTGCTTAAGGAACATTTATGTTCCGTTGTGCCCTGGAACTCAGACTAGAGTACTCACAGGCGGTCGCATAGCGACGTGAAGCATTTGTTGATAATTTGGAACCGACAAAGACATATATATATATATATATATAAGTAAGCGGTTCCAATGGTGGTACCAGGGCACTCGCATGATGAATTTTATTTTTTTTGCCACAAAAGGCTCAATGTTACCCAACTGTAGGTAAATAGCCAGATTGCAGTGATAAAGTTGAACACAGGCAAGAAATTTCAACGTAAAAATCATACGCTAGATCCAATTTTCACTCAAACACATGCAAGATATATTTATATTAATTTTAAGAATTCATATGACATTGCCGTACAATCATATCTCTTTATGTCAATCGTGTTATGATTGTCCACTTTGTCTACGTTTGCCTTAGAATCTCTGCATTTATGCCCGCAATCTGGAAACTTATTTCTGAGTAACTGGATAAATTAAGAAGTTCTACCGGCCTCTGGGTAAAATAAAATTTCTATATTTGTAATAAATGTGGCAAGAGTTATTCGTCGCCTTTTTGTGAACGGTTGTTTTTAGTTCCGATCGCCTTTTCTGTAAACCAGCACGTCGAGAAGCGGAAACTGGCGACATATACCTCTCGTATTCTGAGTTACCCTAGCAACCACTCCCTCTTACACAAATGCAGCAGCATGTAAACAATG
Source organism: Schistocephalus solidus (assembly GCA_017591395.1). Taxonomy (NCBI): domain Eukaryota; kingdom Metazoa; phylum Platyhelminthes; class Cestoda; order Diphyllobothriidea; family Diphyllobothriidae; genus Schistocephalus; species Schistocephalus solidus. Next base: position 90,738 of record WEDG01002650.1, on the reverse strand, counting down.
TCACGTTGGGTAGAAATCCACCGCACCAAACCAACCGACAAGAAGGTGGTTCCAATGTTGGGACAGGAGCACTAGTACGCTCGATTTTAATTTCGTTGCCACGAAAGGTTCAATGTAACCCAACTCTAGGTGAAAGGCTCGATTGCTGTGATAAAATGGCACACAGGCGAGAAATCACAGTGTGAAAATCACATGCTTGATCCAATGTCCACTGAATCATATCCTGGATAAATTTATAAAAATTTCATGAATGCACATGCCAGTGCCGTACAACCATATCCTTTCTGTGGACGCTTGTTGCGAGTCCACCATCACTGAGTCGTTCTATGTTCACGTCTAGGAATGGTAGTGTATCTCTTGTTGCAGCTTCGCGTGTACATTTTACATTCGTGAAGACCTCATTCAGAAATCATGCTTAACTATGCAAGTAACCACCATGCGGCCCATAAAGAAGCTGTGTTCACACCCTTTTCCATCGGGCCTTCTGCTATTGCAGCAGCGATGACCTTCTTAAGAAACAACTATTGTATTTGTATCAGTTCTTCCGGTCCAATGGATACCCAACGAGCTTCGTGAAAAATTGTACTCGACGCCAAAAACAAACGCAGAACCTCGTTTCTAATGGAGATATAGTGGCATGGAAATTTTATTACTACCCTTACATGCAAGGTTTTTCCAAAACAATCTGTCGACAATAAAGTCACTTTGGCATCTCTATCGCACACAAGCCTGCGTCCTCCATACGTGTAACCCTATGCAGAGTAAAGGACCCCCTACCAAAAGAACAATTAAGCAATATCATTTACCGCATACCGTGCACAAACTGCCCTTTTGTTTTTCATTGGTCATACAGGCCGACGTCTTGGGACTCGCATCAACGAACATAAGCTAGCCATTCGCCGACGTGCCCCCTTATCACTCGTGTTCGCGCACTCCCTTGAATGTGACCATCGATTCAATTGGGACGGTACCGAAGTGATCGCCATGGCCGACACCAAACAAGCTCGAGAATTCCTCGAAACTTGGCACTCTAGCACAACTAGCATTAACCGCCACGTTGACCTAGATGCTCATTACAAAGGATAACGTACACGATTTACTAACGGGGGTCCACCCCCTAGCAACGACTGCTTATTCTTGCGGCTTTTAATCTCACTTTTCGCCAACCCCACCTAACACATGGTGAACCGCAATTAAACATTCCGACATTTCCAACCGACGCAGTACCCCCTACATCCAACCCGGAACCATGATCGATAATCTAGCCGGCCGTAGTAAATCGCCTTCCACCTCCCCCTCCCAAACAAGCCAATGTAACTCTTCTCTCCTTACCTTCCCCCTCCTAAAACATGCCCCAATTAATTGTCCACCCACCACCCACTCACATCAGCTATTTGTTTGTCACTATCTGACCTATCGCGCCACTTCGCATTTTCCTCTGTTCATTTCGTCTGACGATGGGTTGGTGGCACCAACTTGAAAATGTACGAGTACAACTCCATTTCCCGAAGAGCATTTTCTTTTCATACATCAGACTTGACGTAAGTCTTCCCGTCTGACGACGATGACATGGGAAACCAGCAACAAACCTTTATCTAATAACTTTTCTTAACGTTTCCCAAATAACATATTTCTGCGAAGTATTCTTTTTGAAAAGCCCATTTTACAATATATATATCGTGAATACTGTGAAGCGCGGTTCAAGTATTATTTTGTTTGGTTTTGAAACGTCAGGACAATATAATGAGGGTTCCCATGCTCGTCTCTCCGTCGCATTTAGATGCAGGAACCCGCGTCTTCGCTTCTATTAGCTATATATATATATCAGTTTACAACTGCACTGTTGGAAATTGCGCTGGTGTATAACTGAGCAACTGCAAACCACAGCATGCACAAAGACCACCAACACACGGTAGGCAATACAAATTTTACGGCGATTGTGCTCTTTCTCAAAAACGCAATGGTTTCTGCACACTGCTCAAAAGAGTGAAACACATTGCAGACCACCAATAGACAAAGGAGCTATAGGAGTTTACCTTTTAAACCTCGGTAGGGTTAACGGATATCCTAACTTTTTATCTGAAAAAATAGGCACTTCGCGAACGGATGATGGCCAAGGAAACAGTGACCCGAAGTTTGAAGGGGCATTCACTACACAAAGATATCCTTGTGGCGTTATTTTGACCGTTTTATCCCACCAGAGCAGGCGTAGCCTATCGACGCAAAGCAAACATTGCTCTCCATTTGATACCAAATAAGTACAGGCTGCCAGAAACTGAAACCACGGCATCTGCTTGCCAAATATGTTGCAAGGCTGGGAACTTCAATTACGTAGGGGAACCGGATTTAATTTACGGAGACACCGACAGGAGCACAAATCGGCAGCTCGAAAGCTCGACCAAAACTCTCAAATTGCGACGTTGTGTGAGAAACTGGTCATATTTTCGGTCTCTAGTCAACTCCAAAGCGGAACGACCAGCACTTACGGCGTGGTATTCAGATGCTAACTTTATCAACATACATCTTGATCTTCCTGTAGCTTACAGCATCTTGTATCAATACCTAAACGCAGCCCAGAGAAAAATGGCCACGCAGAATCTAGGAAAGCGGCACAGATACAATCCGAGAATGAACTCATCTGACGAAGAACAAGAGCTGTCCGACCGATCAACATCGGCAGAGGCTCAGTCGCCCCCATCCCCTACCCTCATTGAGGGGGGTAACTCAACGCACGCAGTTAAACTGCCCACTAAGCTTCCTCCAAAGGGCCAGGGCAGTGTACAAAAAGAACGATCAGTCCGAAGCCGACAAACAGGTCACGGCACGTCACTTCCGGTGTTGTTCGATTGCGTGCAGTGAACGCTTCGACAGTGGTTAAGCGACCAAACTCTTCCTAAATTCAGCAGGTGAATAAATCTGGTCTGATGATCTTGGTTCATTTTTGGAAGTAAACCTTAAATTACAGGAATGCTTACCTTAACCCTTACCTTTAAAGTAACCACAACTATAAACAGAGATTTTTAGGTTGCTTACCGGAACCGGTTTGAATTCTCGCAGACGTTTTGGGGATCATGGGTGGCTCGTTGCTATAAAAGGGTTTACTGCAATTCACGATTAGATTTCTTAATGATTGGCTAAACTTGTCAGTCCTGAACTGATCGTTTTTTCTCATTCACTGCCTCGTCCTTTATATGCAGGTTTGTTCAGCTTGACGGCCGTTCAGGTTACGCTTCTTTACTTCGGTGGAAGTCACTTGCGGTCCTGTCTCCTCTTCTGATGTGCTCGTTGCGGCGCCGGCTTCTATTTACTTTCTTTATTTTGGTGTGTTCATCTTTTTATGGTCTTTATGCACGTAATGATGCGGGACTTTACAGTCGCAGGAAGGTCTACAGGCTTGTCCATAGGTTTAGCATATTAATACAATGCCTCAAGCGTCAATCAGTCCCCTTTAAAGGTTCCTTGGCCTTAGATGGTTGCTCCTTGGATGTAAAAAGTATGGTGACGCTCTCCAATATGGGTTGCAAGCTGTCAGCAAGGGTCAAGCTTCTCAGTCGCAGTTTGTGCTCCTCTAGGCGAATGTCTAATGTTCACCCAGTTTCACCAACATAGTTGCAGTCCAAATAATTGCAAAATTTTCGTAGACAACTGCAGAGGTTTCAGAAGTGACAGTCTGTCCTTAGGTTGCATAACAAGTCGGTAAATCTTTGCCTGAGGTTGATGGGCTAGGCATATTCCACTGGGTTGTAATAGTCGAGAGGCTGCCTCACGGAATCCTTCTATGCAGGGAATGACCCTTCAGCTATCGGGTTTGTGTGGTTGTTGTTGTTTTTTTCCGTTCTCCGTTCACCAGGCGCATACTTTGGTTGATAAAACAGCTTTGGTACCTTTTAGCTCAGAAAAGGTCATGATGGTATTATCATTTATCTCTTTTGTCAACTGGCGTGCTGCAATCTGTTTCAAATCTTTCGAATTAAGTACGGGCGTAGCTGCGTTTCTGAAACATGAAGATTACGGTTAAAATTCAGCATTTGTTTTGGGCTAGTGGCATTCTTGAATATTGTAGTTCATAGTAGTTCAGTTGTACACCGGCGCACATGGACATCGAGGAGTGTAAGTCGGTTCGTTGTTTAAGCATCCATCATCAGTATGATATTCGGGTCATCAACCTGGTTCAGTAATTCTTTGAGTTGCTCAAGGTCAGATTTGTGACAATGAAACAATTTTCATCGGTATAACGAATCAAAAATATGGTTGATACTTGGTGAATATCAAGTGTTGTATCCGCTGAAGGACCACTTCAGCAATAAGGCCAGATAAAAGGTAGTTCACGAGAATACCTTTAATACCTATAAATTTGTCGTTTCTTCCGATGACTTTGCTGAGAAACGAACTGCTTCAAAGGCAATTATAAAATCATTTAATGCGGGATCTGCTGTAATTAAAGTGGCACCCTGTTCTAGGACTGCTAGTTTTGTGCTAATGGTGGGTTTAGCGGAAAGGTTATGGACGAGGTTACCGGCCAGTTTCTTGTGCGGTGGTCTCAGTTTCACTAGTTATTTTGATAATTCCTCCTTTTTGTGGCGCTTACCTTTCACACATGCATGCGAATGGTCGCTTTGTCACCGGCTATTGCCAAAAATTCCTTTGACCCACTTGCCAAAAATATGATGGATTTGATTGATTTCTATTCTATAACCTAATGGCGTTTTTTGGCAATCGTGGATTAGTACTCTAGTCATTCTTCTGCTATGCCGCGCCTAACTCTCACCATGTTCCCTGGAATATGGCACAAAGACACCTGCATTGCTGGTGGTTCCGCCTCTCGCGTCCGGTTTAGGTAGCCATATAAGTCATTTTGGCCTATAAACCTCATGTAATTTTATAAATATTAATGTTTGACTCTGCTTGAACAAGCATACTCCCCTTTCCAAAGTGCTCCGTAGCTAGCACGTTCTCAGGAACATTTGGAATAATAACGTCACTTGTTGTGAAAAATGCGTATAGCACGAGATTTTGGTGCTCCACCTTAACCGTAATTCTTAATGAATATGTTATAAAACCCTAGGATTTTGTCTTGAAGTGAACCTTTACTTTGTCAACTGTTTCTTTGCTATGTTTTTGGTAGCTGGTAACTATGACAGTGGGACCATCGAGAGCGACGATCTACACTGTTTGCTCCACAACGTGGTAGCCCAGGAAAGATGACTTGCGCGTAATAGTGATAGTATACATATGCAGCATCTACCACACGTTCTCCTCTCCCATCTAGGCCCAGTGACATAAGTAGACACAAGGCTACCCTGCTTAAAGGTGATTGTAGTTGCGTAAATACACACCTAGGCGTGCCACTCTACCCCCAAGTGCGGCTTTTTTGATAGATGCGCACCCTCAGTATCGCCAGGGGTGCCCGGAGTGAGCCTCCACGTTGGTCCAGTGCGTCTACCTCGTGGCCTGTTTAGGGGCATTCGTGACAATAGTTGCCGCATACTGCAGTCATTCCGAAACTTCAGGTATCATCTGTAGAGCTAATTTCTTGAATCAAAGAGCAAAAGTCCGTAAGTAGTTACTTTATTCCTGAAATACTTAACAACGTGGAGATTATAGATTCACCGAAACTATTAAGTACACTTGAAGATTTGATGTCAAATCCGAACTCTGTTGGGTTGGTTGAAGCTATTCAACTTAATCGTTTCTTAGTGAAAACTTTCTGACTATTTGCTGTTGTCAGTTAACCATAACTCATCCTCACAATTCATTTGGTTTAATCAGCATACAAGTGAACAATCAAGAGTCATTCGGTTCGCTTTCGTTTGTCATTATCAGCTGCTTAAGTTGATCAGCTTTTCTCAAAATATGTCTTGTTAGAAAGGCCTAGCAACACACCCGCCAAGGTACTAATGGATGTCTGGTTGTCTTTATCAACGGAGTGACCTGCTCATTTTGTCTGATCATAGGTTATGCAAGTGTAGTAGATGAGCGGGAATTATTTTCATTGATCTCCTAAATGTGGTTGTTTTGAAGAAAAATTGTTATGACTGAAGACACGAATCGAAGGCCTTGATAAACTCCGGCTTTGAAAACAAAAATCTATTAAATTGAACGTTACAGAAAAGAGCATTAATCGTTGAACGTTAGGTTTAATGGGCCATCCTCAGGTTTTAGTGCACATTTAACCATGCGCATGCATATAGCAAAAAACTTATCACACAAGGGCTCCAAACGAAAGCAAAACAGGTTCAACCAATAGGAGAACGATGGAACAGCACTTGACGTCATCACGTTTGCTTAAAATTAGCCATGCCAGCTAAATCAATACAACAGGGCATCGTGAGTAAAAGACGAAGTCTTGTTTTCTGTCCTCAACTCTTGAAGTATGGGCCGACAAGGGCCGAGAATGAAAATAAGATAAATATAACCATCGAGGAAGCAAAGCAAACACCCAGCCGTACGTTTATCTGGTTTACCCTAAGTGAATGATTTTCTCTCAATTTTGCTATAACATTTGCCTTATGCTCTCTACCATCGTTTATTTATCTCGCGACCACATTTTGTTTCCATCTCCAATCTAATCGTACACGAAGGCTGGATACGGCAAAGACTTGAGTTTAGGCAATTATTAGCCGTACAAATCGATTAAACTGTTTTCTATAATGCTCAAGGGTCACATGGATTACCAAAAATCTAAGCTCTGGAGCTATAATTTGGTGGATTCTCGGCAACACTCCCTATTTCCTCTCCTATATCTCAGAGGATTACACTAATCAGGTAGATAAGGCCTGCCACAGCTAAACGAAGCGTCGACACACGCCACACGTGAACTGAGCACCACTTAACATACACTACAATTAAATGCTTCCCATACAAGTGAGTTTTGCATGCACTTGCATCTAGTGTAGAACATGTAACTAGTAATGGGTTGCGTGGAGGTCAAGTATGCGCGGGGGTTCTCAGATGGGTTCGTGTGCAGTCTAGGGATGTGTGTATGATTTTGAAATTATGCTAAGTGTTTTTGGTGTGGCCTTCAATGGGCCGCGTTCATGGATATTTTCAGGAATACGCATAGAAACAGCTAGGCGCAGTGCTGGTACGGTGCTCTAAACAAGGCGTTGGGGTGAGTGTACATTAGGGCCACTGGTAATGATTCCTAAGACTCGGCTCAATTGATTTGCAAGATACTCACCAGGTGAGTCCGTTAATCAAATGCCCATTATCATACAGTCTAAGCAGTGAGGTGAAGTGGGAAAGTGCCCTGTGATGTTAATAAGAATACCGACGATAAAAGAATTTGTATGCGGGGTGATAGCTTTAGAATTTAATTCGCTTAAATTATGTTTACCAAGACAAAGCCGAGCCCTAAACATTTGTTCGAATGGTTATATGTTGGGTGTCTGTTTAGTTGCTCTGTATATAAAAGATTTCCGGCAGGAACGCAATGTGCGACCATTATAATGACTCTCATTCGTAAAGACGCCAGATAACTGTTTTTTCCCTTCCAACTACGCCAAACCGAACAAAGATATTTAGGCAAAAAATCGATGAATGGAAATTTTACGTTCTATAGTTGGACAACGGCAGCTAGCATGATTTATTGGGGCAAAAATTCTGCGCTGCACAAATATACACTAACTTTACTACTTATGTTTAACAAGTAGTTACTATATCTAAAGTTTATGCCCATAGGGCAGACTAAACTACCAGAAATTTTGCTTTATAGCGCTCATTCTATCCGTGGTGTCGAGGACTCCAAACGTACTCTATCTCAGAGATTGCTATTTATTGAGATAATCATATTCAAACCATGCCCGTCGCCTTCAATTTTTAGTACGAATATGAAATGGGGACTCGCTCTCAATTAACCATTGAGACGCATTCTTCGGTATACACACATCAATATTGCTGGATGACAAGAATATGACGAAAAGCCCCTAAACTTTGGAAAGAAAACGCATTTCACAATAATAGACTGAAAATTTTGATACAATGCTGCCTGAAAGAAATTTACAGCTGGTAAAATATAAAGCTCTTCTCGCCAGCTTCCATGTAGAGTGCTGCTGTGTTACCTTTGCGCATGAAAAGGCGGTTCAAGGCATTAAACTGATGTCCAGAAGTCCTCCTGTTACCACTTTTTAAACTAATTTATCGCCTTTCGCTCTTTTTTACAGAGTTGGCTTGAATATTGACTGAAATATGTTCTACTACACAGCCTGTAGCACCTATCATGTCGGAATTACGGGTTCAGACGCCGCTATCATGTGAAAGTGACGCAGGTAGCAAGAACTGAACGTAGAGAATTTATCAATCTTCTAGAAAGCAGATTTCAAATGTTGTGCAATCACGCATGTAACACAATATAAAGCCATTTTCTTGAGAAAAACGCTACATATTTCCATTATATTTTTATTGTCACCAGTGATATTTCAATAAGTTATATGTACTACCTTAATTATATGTACGAAGAAAAGGCAGAAACTTATCAAATTACGGCATATATAAGTAAAATTGATTAAAAAATACAGATAAATGCCTTTTATTTGTCCATTTAAGGCAAAATATTAATTCTGACCTTTGTTAGTAGGGTATAATCCGGTGTTCGAATCGATTGAGAATCCGGCTCAAAGAACATGCGAACTTCCTAGAATTTCGGGTCTTTAGGTTTCTTCAGATTAATGGCTGACTGGGAATGGCAAGCGAGGTAGAACTTTCCTTGCAGCCTGTCCCATGCTTTCCGGATGGTTCTGTAGTAGTTGAGTGAACGAAAATGAACTTAATGTATTCAAAGTAATCTGATAATCGGGCCAAAGTTACAAATGGACATTTAACATAGATTGTAAACTTATAGGCGTGCATTTATTTAATTAAAAATAAGACAGATATTTTTAACAATAAGTAAATAAATAAAACGAGCGCTTCATCTAATAACATTTTTTCGGAAATTAGGTAATGAGTCTTCCATTAGGAAGGATTGCATACCCATTATCATTCAGGACATTGCCATGATACTTTATGTACTCTAGAATAGCGACTTTTATATGCGTTTGTATTATGCCGACCACCTGCGGAAACGACTAATGGTAACAAATGACTACAAAAATTATTTCTATTTTTTATTGATTTTCGATGCACTTGTGAATTTATGTTTATTTTATAAAAAAACGTTTGTAAAATGTTTTTTTCTGGTACGCATTTGGTAGCAAATCATGCCTTCTTCAAACATTATCCTGGAATAAATTTAACCATTTACTTAAAAATGTATTCATTTCTCATATAATTTTTGACGCCACGCAGTTGTATTCGGTTTACTTTCCACTGAAGTGAAATTATACATTTCTCTACGCCATTACGGTACCATACAGAGTTCACAAATTTTGCAAAGGACGTGCTCCAGGTTGTACAATGTGAGAGATAGGATGACACATGAGGGGATATTGCACACGCTTACAAACATTTTAGAACCAAACGTTGCCCTTTTTCGATTACACTTTTGTAGAAAATGTGGTTTAAGTGGAAAAAAATATTTTTTGTGAATTGTTTCTATGGAATATATATGAGTGTATCCGAAGATCTAAAATCCCTTGAAAAAAATCCAGCTATTGTTGTATTTTGTAGGTGTTCAAAAAGAATGCATTTCAAAGCCGGCATCAAGGCGTGTCTAAAAGATCTTTGGATTCTACACCTTGATAACTGATTTAATAACCCTTTTATTTAATCCCTTCACAGGGTAAAGACATTTTAAATTGTCGGATAACTTCTAGTGCAATCGGTTCTTAGTCGTTTACTTCGCTTATTCCTATTCCACGTAGCAATCTGGTCGTCATCAGTCTCTAAGAAATTATAATAATGATGAGCTCTTTATGCGTTAACACACCACTTTAGAAAAGTTTAAAACTCTTGAGATAAAGTTCTGTCCTCATCTCCATTTGGACGTCGCGTGTTCACACTCTGCGTAGGAAGAAGTGGGAGAACATGGGCAGGCTCGTCTGGAAGGTCTTGTTCAAGTTGGACGATATACCACAGTGATTGATATAATTATGTGTGCTGAAATTCATCACCTACTGAGGAATACCCGCAGGACTTAATGAAGCTGGCAACAGGTAGTCATTAAGCATAAACATTTTTCCTTAGTTGCCCCATTAGACCAAACCGCTGCGGTTACGCACGTGCTATGGAGGTGCAGTGTCGCGGCGGGGTGACTGTGGCGGCGGCCAGTCTCCAATAAAACAAAAATGGCTCTCAACTTGCCATCTACAAACAGTGCTGTGCTTATTACCTCTTTTTCCACCGTAAATACTTGGAAGTTTTTTATATCGACATGCCTATAACTTGGAATCACCAAAAACCATTTTCGATAGAAATCACCATATATTCAGTATAAAAACTTTTATACAATGGAAATTTTGAGGATGGACAATTGCTCACGTCAGAATCTGCGTCAACTTTTGTGGACCAAATAGAAGCAAGCCTTGCACTTACCAAGGTTTGCTGTAGTTTGGGAGGGCATTAGCCCAAAAAATGGGCTTAAAATAAACGCTTATAGCTAGGGGCCGCATAGTCGACCCACGCGGCACCCTCAGCTAAAACAATTATGCATGTGACATTTTCGATCGTCGTTTTCGATGATGTCCTCCACGTGTGGCTAGGTTTTCTGAGCTTTTATGAACATGTCACACTAAAAAATCAAAATAAAGGATAGTTACCGTTGAAAGACCTTTCTCATGAATTTGCAGTCATATTGCCTTTACTATTTCATTTTTATTGTTATTTTCGTGGATCCCTGATCTCGTAAATTAGGCTCTTTGTGATTTGAAGATAACGTGTCCATAATCTACATGGTTCTGCTTCTAGCAGCTTTCTTCTAAACTAGGAAACCTCGTCTTTGGCCACACCAAACTATTTTTGACTATTTCCTGCTTGACACCATCGAGCAGATCGGTATGAAGTACCCCAAACAGTACTAAATTTCACCGTCAGTCTCTCTCTCTCTCTGCGGTTTATGTCGCATTGTAATCATACTGCAACCTATAATAACCTCTTCTATGCGGAAGCTTATTCTAGACTTTCAGGCCCTAATGTGTGGGCTTCATCGGCATCATATTAAAAAATAAAGGAGTCTTCGAATTTATGAGTCACGTTCATGGATGCTCGAAGTTTTAAAACCAATCTGTCGTCAGAAGATCATGTGAGGGAGGTAGAACTCATAAATCTCTCGAGAGGGGTACTCATTGGTCATGGTAATGTGCGTCAGGCTTCACGTGACGGCAGACACTTTCTGCTCTGGCTTCATTTAATTTCCGTTACTGATCTACGGCAGTATTAAATTTCACCGTTGGACGTGGCATGTATAAGAGGAAAAATGTATCATCTCAAAATAGAGGCATGAATGTGGAACGCGGAGATAGGCTTCAAAGATTATGCCGGTCGTAGGGATCGTTTATTTATAGTACCCCGTGGAACCGTTCGTGAGCCAAAACCAACCTCATGAGAGATGGCCGAACACCTAACCAGTCAACTATCGCGTCCGCAGCCTCACCGCCTCAAAGTAATCGCCGTGGGTCTCCCACCAACCTAGTTTGAGAAATAAATTGAGTAATAATTAAGGTTGCTACAGCATGGATGTCGGGGAAGGGAGAGAGTTACGCGCGCACACAGGGGCTAACTACTACCCAAAATGTCCGCTATGCGTGAAGCACCCGTTCATGCGCCCATGCCTTATACCGCGGACTGTGCGCACGAATCATGCGGCTCTGGTAGAATTTGAAACTTCAGACTTCGACCAACCTTTTTTCGGGGATTCGCTACTCTCAGGTGGATTTATACCGCCTGGGTCCTTCTATACCAGCTACCGCCGCAATTCAGTTACACCAATTGACAATATTTTCAGCCCATGCACGTAGTGGCTGCTCCAATAACCTTCAATCGAATCTCTTTTGGAAATGCTTTATGAACTTTGTGCCTGATGTTGACAGCAAAGTTTGTAAAGTGAACTCCATCTAGTCATTCTTTGAGATTAAAAGTGCCTTTATCTTTGCAGAATGCCACCTTACAATATTTCCCATTACCCTATTCGAAAACCAACTAATGGAGGAAAATAATGTTTGTCCTAAGATTTCACCGAACCAAAATCACTGTGCATTGAAGAATGCACAAGAGGGTTGGCAACCTAAGCCAACTGAAGGGTTTCCGTAGAACCTAGGAAAGAATCGGTAGGCATCATGATGAACTTTAAATCGAAACTGTCGTAAAAACAAAACCCGACATTGTATGGTGAGTACGTGCATGAAAGAAGCAAGGAAACCGTAAATAACCCAAGAATATGTACAGGTTAAAAGCTGGAGTACCGTAAAACAAGCACCTTGTAGCCAGTATTAAAGTGACAGATACAAATGCCTGCATGAAATATTGAAGAAAACCACCTCTACCATAACGAAATAAGTAGTTAGTTATGTATAAAAACGTGGGTGATTTAAAAAAGCTGTCTTTATTCCATTAATTCTGTTTTGGGGTAACGGGCTTTATAGGGGGGGTTGCACTCCAAAGACCAACCTCGCTTGAAATTGTGAATGTTAAATGACCCGCTATCGAAAATAATCCAATATACACTTCGCTGATTTTGTATGCACTACTTGCGGGATTCCGGGCAGTAATTTACTGCACCACCGAACTTGATGGAGTTGTTTACATTACGAGAAGGGATTTGATGGGGATCTGTGATCAAGACGGCGTCACTATAACGGATCCATGGTGGAGGTTGGTATCCTTTCATCAACACGATTGATGTTCTCTCAACTGGCGCTCACTGTTAACAAACTATCCTTTTCTCTACGCGTAAGCACAGCCGATTATCCCTTCCCGGTATTTGTTCGCAGCATTACATTCCTCACTGGTGGTCACACAGGCCTTATGGTATCACCCTCCCCTCCCCTTGCCACGGATCGATTTTATACGTCATTTGATTCTACTTATGTTATTAAATGCGTTGTTCCAGTTTACTTAGTTCCTTCTCAATAGAACAACTGTGAGAAATTCCCAGATCGATTTATTAATAAGTCATCTGGAGGTGTATAATGGCCAACACTCTACTGCCACTTTACTCTAAGTCACCGTACCTGCACAACCCTTCCGTGGAGCATGCGGTGGACCTCGTCGCAATCGATGGTAGAACTGTCATCGTCGTGCCGGCTAGGCAGTGGTGATGGCACGGAGAGAAAGGCATAGAGAAAGGCTACCGCAGAACGGCAGTTGAGGAAATGTCAGCCGTACTGAGAGAAGGGGCATCGGACATCTTCACTGATATGAGGTTACACAGACCTCATTATCGATCGCCCCGAACAGTGTCCATAAACGATTTAAACAGTTTTTTTTCAAGTTGAGTGGTCACTAAAGTGAGTTGACTCTGTCACCCACCGCCATTCAATATGTGGTCGCGCACTTTTTACCAGAAGGTGTGATCTTGAGGACTTTTATTGTAGAATTTTACAACCTCACATCGTTAGGGTTTGAAATGCCTGGTGCTGCCCGGCATTGCTCAGGTCAAGCAAACAATGGATGCGTTATCTAGTCTAGGTAAACCAGCGCTCAAACACAAAAATAGATTCTTTGAACAGTCGGAGTAGGGCGGTTACTGTCTGCTTTATTTCAAGAACAGCCACTTATATGCGATATCGCACGCTTAGCTTAATAATTGAGGTTATGCAACTGCAATGGGTTTAAAAACACCCTGAAAGGCAAGACTGAGATCATTTCGGCCTAGCTATTAAAGTAAAATTAACAAAAGTCAAAGGCCCCAAGAAAGCATGTTTTATTATGGTTAGTAGGCGCTAACCAACCGTTTACAGGACTCACTCGTCCCGCTCTGCCTTGAGGCGCACTCTTGAGCCCTGCCAGCAGGCACACAGCGGCCAGTAGTAAAGGCAGAATGTAATTGCCGACACAGACGATGGAGACTGGCTCATTAGCCGTCATCAGCCAGCCATTCCAAATCCAGGTGAGCCCCAAGGCACAATGAGACGAGCGAGTCCTTTAAACCATCGATGGAAGCCTACCTACTATTGTTAATATTCCGTATCGAAACTGGTGCGCCGATGAGCCGGTGGCTCGATGGATAGAGCGTTCAACTTCTGAGCAACAGGTTGCAGGTTCGATCGTCGGGTGGGGCACTACCTGTGGTCGGGTAGGGTTGGTTGACGACGGCTAGTATACTAGAAATGGCCATTTCGGTCTCCCTTGTTTGTGTTGTTAATGTCATTCTGCATGTTTTACTTTCTAATAAACAACCGATGGGACCCTTAATCGATGCTGTTGATGCGGAAGCGGAAAACGCAACAAGAACCAGCATCTCAGGAAATCTCAGGGTCTTTAATTAATATGACAAAATGCCTCTGACTGCTTGCCAGCAGACTGCACTTAACTGTCCCATGACAGCAAACGGGCATTAAGTGGTTTATAAGTAGGGCAGTATCTTGTTCTTACTAATATTTCTGGATTTTATATGGTATATTCCCTTTCTTCTCCCAAAAAAAATCAACACACGCATTTGTTATCTGGTAAACTTTTCTGGCGATTAGATTTCAACATAAAGGGTAAGTGTTAAACTGTAGCTGAGCGCATGATGCAAGAGCATAAGTATCACCTAAATGACAGACGAGTCTCCAATGAGGCAAAAGCGTTTATCACGCGAACAGATTGGGAAAAGTTGAGTTTACCCTCCGATGAAAATATGGATTAATGGCGCAGAAATCACTGTCAAGCGAAAAATCATACATGAGTTCAAAAGCAGCCTAGCTATAATTCCTTTAGCACGCGCTGCTACCGAATTAGAGATTGCGATGTCGCAAATCAATATACATTCTGTTATGTTTATCGGTTAGATCCCCTATTACCTTTCTTATACCATAGACGTTCAACATTGTAATTTGTTAAATAAGCCAGTCGCACGGAAAATTAATTTGTTTGTTAAGGGAACGCTTAAAAATTTCAGTCAAATGCATGAAAACATTTACCACATCAGTGGCAGATAGCTTAAAACTTCATAAACTCGCGGGGATATCCACTTACGGATCGAAGATTCGCTTATGAATACGCATTCAGTAAACCAACCATATTATATGCTATGAAAGGGAACGCATTTTGACCGACCATGCTCATACACTGGGTATGCTTGCTAGCGGTTTCTTCAATCTCGATAGGCACCTAATTGGGCTGCTTCAAGTTCCTGGCCTTTGCGCTTCTATAAATATCTAGGGACATGTCAGTCCGCAGAACTCGAAGCAAAGACACGCCACGTAATTCAGGTGGCCTTGCGCCTAATTCCTGAGAGATTAAGGTGAGGGCTTGGTCAAGTTCAGACCTAAGGTTAAATTAATGTAAGGACCAAAATTAAGGGGTTAATATCATGGTTAGATTTACTCTTGAGTGGGCAAAGGCGAAGTGTGTTTGAGCACCGGAACGATTTTTTTATTCTTTTAGCCCACTTGTGAAAAACTCGGCGACCTCGGTGGAATTCGAACCCACGCCATCAAGGGGAAGGCTTTAATACAGCTAACGCTCTAGCCCACTGAGCTATGAGTCCGCACCGGGAGCCATGAGTTCCCAAGTGGGTCAAAGAAATTATTCAAATCTGGGAAAATCCTCTTCTAGTTTGTTTATTATTCTGAGCTTTCAAACTCCTGCAGGATTCCATCGTCATACGTAGCAGCAGTAACAAAAAAGACGACACGTATAGGCTGTACAAACCAATTAATGATCACTGGCGCAGTCTGGATGTGACAAAAAATCGATACATTGATTGCTTGATTTCCCATCCGTGGACCAGGCTTCAATCAATTCTCGGCTCTTGTTTTGAACCCCCATAAGTGTCGCCTTTGTGTTGCTGCTGCTATCATTGAAGATGAACTCCTGTAGGAGGTTGATGGCCCACAATAATAACTTTTTCCGGTGCTCGAATAGACTTCGCCTTTGCTCATACAATCTCCTGGGGCTCGAAACTCCGCATTTATTTAGTTTTAAGTTTTGGACAGCGGTTAATTTTATGGTTCAATTAAGGAACGTAGAATAAGTACCTTTCCGGGTATTAAGCTCAGGGCCACTTCTTTTACTAACGAGGAGCTCTAATGCCCATGTCTTAACCTCAAAAACTTTTCCTGTACCATTTTTTTCTGATTGTCAGAATGCGTAACTCCGTCTGAGTAATCTCTTGATGTTAAGAGCTGTGAAAAAGGGAGCACCCTGTTTGCACCATAGAACTGAGAGTTGGAATTACAAACGGTAAATCACTTGGTCTAACCATAGGGTTACTTGTGAGTCGCATAGAGCAGAGACGTGTATGCCACGCATTCGGATACATAACTCGAATACAGTTTCAGAAAGTCCTAGTAATTCGTGTGGTAAGGCATCTTTCCCATTAAATGTACTCTGTTTGCCGAAGCCTGCTTAAATATGAACTCTATAGCTTCCAACTTTAGGAATTTGAACGGCATCCTTCATCAATATAAGTGATTACTATTTTTTTATGCTCCTCTTAACTGTTGCAACGAATATCAAAGGGTTTGGCTTAAGTTACTACCAAAATATACTTCGCCTTATTTTAGGTGGGTCTTTCAGCAAAAATTTTGAATATCCCATTGTTCTCAATTTCATACAAGCAAACTTCCCGACTTCCAAGGGGCTTTAAACTACAGCCATTTATAAAAAAATGTATTGGCATCTGCAATAGGTATCTATAAAGCTTGAGGTACAATAAGAACACGGATAAATGCAATTTAAGAATACAGGAACACAAACGACAAATAAACCATCATGCACTAATATGTTAGGAGTCCGTGGCGAAAGTGATTACAGTACCCTCTTTCGTCAGCTAGCCAAAGGTTTCTTCCACAGTACCAACCAGTATTCAATACCCGCGATCGACTTATTTTCATTAAAACGTCTCGAGGCATACTTGTTCCCCTCGCACATCTAACTTGCATGCCCCATCGTTACAAAAAATATGAAATAAATGAATTCGGTGTGTTCGTTTTGCGGGCGGACTACTAGGAAGACTAGTGCCTAAAAGTCGTCCACACTCTACGCAATACTTATCTCGCAGACCAAATGAATATGCGTCAACAAAGGAATTGAGAAAGTGCTGCAAAATATTCGAAGGGATTTGCACCAATCATAAACAACTGCGGGTTCAGACTATTCGAAAGCACGTTTCGTGATGTTCCGGCTCTCCTATTGGCTTTGCAGATTAACCAATAGTTCTGCTGATATTACCGACTTATACATGGTGGGAATGTCGGTAGGCGATGCGTAAGGCGGAACCCCATAATTACCTAAAACGCCCTGTCGTGAACCTACCAACTGAAGATGAGGAAAAGCACTGTTTTTGTGATCCTTTATAGTCTAGCCACGTGTTCATTCATCTACATCATTTGGACACCTTCGTACCTTTCGCCTAAAACAACAGCAGATTTAGCTCATTGTGAATCCTTGCTGGATTATTCCTCTAAGTTGCACAGCAAAAACAGATCTTTTGTTAAGAAACATTCCCTCGATTACTTCCTGAATTTTAATGCTAATGGAGGAGAAGGCTGCAATGAATTTAAGAAGCAGATGGACTTCCACTCAGCTCGAAGTTCGGATTTAGAAAAGGAATTTCCGATTGGGTTTTCCATCGCCATCTTCAAGAATATAAACCAAATAGCCCGACTCCTGAGGATAATTTATCGACCACAAAATTTCTACGTCATCCACGTGGACCGTAAATCTAGCGAAGAGTTCTATCAGGCCGTGGTTGAGGTACAAAAGTGTTTTGGGGAAAATGTGTGCGTCGTCCCACGCGAAGAGAGTGTAAAGGTGCGTTGGTTTACCTTCACCGTCCTTGAGGTGGAATTAATTGCTGCGAGGAAATTAATACAGATGGGAAAATGGAAGTACTTCATCAACCTTACGGGACAGGAGTTGCCGTTGAGAACTAATTTGGAACTGGTAATGGCATTAAAGGCTCTTAATGGTTCAAATTTGGTTGAGGGAACTGTTAAACACCGCAATCCAAAACGAGTACCAAAGGTTGATTTGTCCTTTCCAGTAAGTTGATAACTAACTATTAATATTTTTCGTTAACTGTTTTTTTTTCAATTCCACAGCCATTTCCAACATAATAATAAGCATATTTTGGTTGTTCTGTTACTATATTAGAGTGTGTCTACCGCGTCTTCTACAAATTTTGATCCAACGTAAGCAAATCTTTATCTTACATCTCCTCGAGTTATACACATGGACCATTAATCGTGCAGCTAAATTTGGTCCTTCGAATATTTAAGCGGCAAAAATATCGGCATCTGTATGTGTTTGTTTCTGGGTCACTTATAAGGTGGATGAGCATGATTACCATTGTGCCTTTACTAAAAAACCTTATCTGCAAGCGATTGCGAAGTTATCAACCGTGTATGGGAAGGCGCACAAACGGCGAATTGCATGTGAATCGGTTTATAATGAGGGTGTATTTAGGGAACCTCTAACGCAGTCACTCTAGACTTACCCTCCAGGGTCCGGTTTCATAATAAAGTCTAAATACCGGAGGCGGGAACCGATGCAGATGGCTGTTGTGGCATGAACCTGCAACTTGGCGTGCAGCATGCATGGCATTTGTTATTTGTGCGCAGCTATAGTAATGTCTTCCTTGCCCCTTGTTAGTCCAGTGATTTTACCGCGCAGTTCAATGGAAGGGCACAGCTGCAAGCTCACTTTCAAAGTCAGCCCGTCGACGGGTGGAGTTATTCCCTCTCGATTAGTCCGTGCGCATATGCCATCGCTGACTAAGAACAGTAATATCCTAATATGGGTATTCCCCACTGGATGACCAGTGCGATGGGATTGATAGTGCGACATAATGGCTTGACTGTCGGTTCTGCAACGCTGTGACAGGAAACACAGGAAAGCAAATAATTGGGACAACTGCCGTTCCACTGGACCCTAAATACTGCGGACAAAAAGTTCCAAAGTTCCTATTGAAAAGACTTTTATGCTTTAAATTTCCTCCAGTGTAGGAATTTTTCGCGCAGGTGTAATTACAAGTAATATCAAGTAATTAAAAGTAGGCGCAATTACAAGTCTTGTTCGAACTGGCTAAGAGATGTATGTCAGTTGACGGTTGTTAAGAGTTATATCCCGTGAATATTTTTATATAGACCATAAAATAGTGGAAAATTATCGCAAGAATTTCGAAGTATCCTTCCTGTCAGTACAAACCTTTTCAGCATCCGGTTTTTTAATCCATCCCCGAATCGGTCCAAAGGGAAAAATTTATCTCAATATTCCAGGGCGCGGCTGATTAATCAGGAACTCTTCAACTAACTGCTAAATCACTGAGCTCGGGGCTAAACGTTGCAGGCATTTTTAAGAGTGATTTTAGGGAATTTCAACCTATAAACAACGATGAAGTCAAAAAAACTATATATATCCCCTCGCCTCTGTCAGTTAAACCAGTAGAAATTTTTTTTCTCCGTTGCAAAAAAATATATGAGAGAGCAAGTATAACTCAATTCAATCATTTGCATTATCAGAGCATGGAGCCTTACGTAAGCTTTTTTGTCCAAATCGAAATTCGACATGATTTATAGGTGACAAACCTCGCCTTTTTTTCTATAGAGCCACCTCGGGAGATGTACGTGCTGGCAGTTGGCATAAGGTACCACGGAGATATTCAAAAAACGTAAATGCTTTTTCTAGAGCAATTGCTGGATGGGTTACTGGGGTGTTAGCTAACACCTAGAAGGCGAATCAGCCAAACAAATTTCCTCTGGAAGGATAAGCAAATAGTTGACTAGAGATTTGGTTTAAACAGACACATTGGTCCGAAAGGATGGTTAGTTCGCCTATCTTTTGTGTATAGGAATAATTTAAGGACCAATTAGAAAATGCACCACTGCTGTCACTTCATGGAGTTTCGTTTTCACTTCTAGCCACTCACCAGTTGTAGGCAAGAGTGTTGAAAATTTTGCATGACCATTACTTTGACCTTCACCCATCAAAGTTTCTCAAAATATTGCTGTTTAATTTAAGTTGGACCTGCATCAGCATTGCGAATGTACTGAGCATGCAAACCGATTGCAGTTCATATGTCATTGGAACAATTTTCACCCATTTCCATTTGACACCCTACCGAAAATTTGGAAATGAAGCTTTCAAAATAAAGTGTATTTCTTTCTCTCTTGAGCATGCACATAAATGCATAATTGAAGTGACGTGGATGCTTCCTCCAGGAATGTTGGTAAAGTTTCAAGTGTCAGTTTTTGCATTAAAATTTAGCGTCTACAGCCCAAGCCTCCTCAGTTGCTTCCTGTATGGACGCCCCAGTTTGAGGTCTGGTTAATCATGAAAATCCTGACCGCAATTTACTTATTAGGATGCTTCTTGAAATAATGCTGGTTAAGAAAGGGGAATTGTGAGAGGACTTTTGTTTTGCTCAAGGGTTGTTAAACACTGTGGTTAGTGATTCAGGCATGTCATTTGCTTTCCCATGTTTCTCGCTGATCTGGTGGAGTTACAAACACGCGGTTAGATATTCAGTCCTGGACCCGGTGTCAAGACAGAGTCAAGAAGACTACAGGTGCGAGAGGACACAGATCCACGCACCGTGGTGCAACACCAAACAAGAACACAACAGCATAAAGTGGGAGGGTGGTTCAGATCACACGGAGTGGGTGCCATAAAGGCCACATTAAGAAGGAGCCATTGCAGCCTCAATTTCAGTCCGCCAGTCAGCCACTCCACACAAAACACACAATGGGCTGACCACGCGGTCCGATTTATCCCGTCAGTTGGCAACCTTCTAAGCCACGGCTGTTAGCCCACCGTGATAGTTTCAAGCGCGTCAGATTGTTTATAGTGAGGAAAATGTGCTAAGCCGTGGACCGCACTCTTCTTTTTGAGAATTTATGTTCTCTTAAAGAGGTTCGTGATCCTAATCAGTCTTTTGAGGGAGCCCATCTGACTGTGGCTAAGAAGTCTATGTCGTCCACGCAAGGGGCACATATGCCCGTAAGTGACCTTCTGTGATTTTTCACATTATTTTTTTAGATTACGTGGATTGGTATTTGTAGCAGCCTATCGAGGGCAGCGACAAAAATACGAATACAACGAGCTTAGCCTACCGGTCTCCCTTGTCTTTGTCGGTTCCACTTTATAAATATATATATATATATATATATATATATATATATATATATATATATATATATATATATATACATATACTGAAATATCGGCATCCCAAGAAATATAAATATGGGTATTGAAGGCGTTTGGGAACAAAATAACCTTATTGTGTACATTTTCGAATCTGGTGCCCCAGTTCGTCGTCAGATAAATGGAAATGTACAGAAAACACTTAATCTTAAACAATGCCTAACACAAGATTATATGGTTAGCTAAAGTTTGAGCCAATAGGCATACAGGGTTTTAATTTATCCGGTCGATAGTGGCTGTTTTCGGTTCCACTTGACCTGGAGAAATTGGTAATTGGCATCTTAATCGGTATGCCTGTTAATTTTTGCCTCGTCTAAGTGCATTGCCTCCATGAAATCGCGGCCCTTACTTGTTGGGCAGGTGCCAACGATGTGGGTATCTTCCCATGCAAATGGTTGTCCTGTTTCCAGGCACACATTGGACGCTGAAAACCTGCTTGAATATAATTTTCTCCTTATAAGTAACACGACAGTAAACGAATGTTAAATACAATACACAGATAACGCACAAACTTACAACTAATTTGCGCACCCAGCTTGTACACCGTAAGGTCAGGATTGGCTATTTCAACAGAAAAAAAATCGTATACAAAATGCCGTGCACCAGTTATGATGCAGTCTATGGTGGCCAAACTGGGAAATCACTTTCCACCCGAATATATGAACATCAGCTAGCGGCGAAGAGACGTGACCACTTATCTCAAGTAGCCATACACACACTGGACACAGGACACATATTTGCATGGGAAGAAACTTGCGTAGTTGGCGCCTGCTCAACAAGGAATGGCCGCGAATTCCTAAAAGAAATGCATCCAGACGAGGCATGCATTAATAGGCATATCGATTTAAATGCCACGCACAAATTTCTCAAGGTCAGGTGGAATCGAATACAGCCAAAACCGACCTGATAATTGAATTCAGCGAACGTCTATTGGTTTACAATTGACCAATCATAGAATGTTTCATTAGGCACTGTTTAAAGTTAACTGTTTTTTTATTCATTTCCCATTTGTCTGACGATGACCTGGAGTACCAGATTCGAAAATTCATACAATAAAGATATTTTATTCACAAAGAACTTCAACTTATTCTAGTTAAATTGCTTGGGATGCCGGTATATATATTGAATAGCTGAGAATGAGTGCATTCCGAGATGATATAGGGAATAAAAAAGGGTCGTCGGAAAATAGAGTTGTACTCGTGAATTTTCAAGTTGGTCACACAAACCCGTCGTCAGACGAAATGAACAGAGGAGAAATGAAATAGTCTGGTGACCAGTTTGTGCTACAGGACAAACAAGGACAGACAACCAACTGGGGGTGTGAGGAATGGGCACATAATTGGATTGGGGCTGGTTAGGGAGGGGGCTGTTAGGGCTTCCTGTGTCGGAGGCGAAGGTGGATGGCAACAAAATGCGACTGAAGACGGTAAACTTAATGGTCGTCGATGTGGGATGGGGACAGAGGTAATCGCACCGATGTTGGATGTGTTAATAGTTTCAACTGTTGCTTGCTGTGTAAGGGTAGGGGTGGCGAGACCGTGAGATTCTACATGGTCCAGAATAGATTAGCGGCTATGGTTAGGCTTTGGGCGCAAGTCAGTGAGCGGGGCATGTAGGCCTTCGTATTGAGAGTCCAGATCGACATGGTGGTTGATGCTGGTCGTGTTAGAGTTCCAGGCCTCGAGGAATTCACGCGCCTGTTTGGTGTTAGTCATTGCAAAAACCTCGTTTCCGTCCCGATTGAAGTGATGGGCAAACTCAAGGGCGTGCGCAAAGATGAGTGACAAAGGGTCGCGTCGACTAATGGCTTGTTTATGTTCCGTAATACGCGTCACAAGTCGTTGGCCAGTATGACCAATATAAGTGCAAGAGCTCTGTCTCAAGAACTACTGTCAATTCGATTTAAAGTTCTATCAACAGGTTAAGAGTAATCAAACGGGCTTATCAATCTCGGGTCTACTGGTAGAACTAGTATTGCAACAACTATAAGAAGAGGTGAGGCGAAATTTCAGACCAAAATTGTGCGTTCGATACGTAGATGATGCAGGGTCGGAGCCGATCAGTTGTCTGGTGTGGGTTCATTGGCTGACATGCCGGCGTACCCATCTTCGCGACCCACAGCACGACCAGGCCCCTTGATGCTCACACCAGGGTTACCAAAAATACCAATATATATAAATTATAATACACACCGCAACCTTGCCTGGATACTTGTTTTTATAATTGAACGCTTTTAGTAAAATTGCTGTCAAAGATGCGAGTCTCTCATCCTATTGTTCGTACAACTGTGGTGGTAAGCACTCCAGATTGATATCAAAAGGGGCCCGCTAATAAAGACTAGTACTTGTGAATTCAAAGCATTAATAAAAACCTGGTGTCAAGCCAAATCCACAGGGTTTTCGCACTTCCGGATGACCGTCAGCATGCAAAGACTGGATGAAATAAAGCTTGCACAAGGAGTCCCTAAATGGGACAAGAACTAAGGTTGTCAACTACTACAGTAGGCAGTTAACCACTCAGAAGTCATATTTTGTCCTTTACGACATTCAATACTGAGCTATATATATATATATATATATATATATATATATATATATATATATATATATATATATAATCACCTTAGTAATCCCGTATTAGCCGAAATGTTACTACCTATAAATACTGTGAGGCGCGGTACAATATTTACCTCCAACGATGAAATCTTGTTTGATTTTGAAACGTCAGGACAATAAAACCATGGTTCCCGTGATTGCCTCTTCTTCTCATATATATATATATATATATATATATATATATATATATATATATATATATATTCCCATTCCATTCCCTCATATGCTACACGTCGCTATGCGACCGCCTGCGAGGGCTCTAGTCTGAGCTCCAGGGCACAACGGAACATGCATGTTCCTTAAGCAGATCGGTGAGCCCCACACTATCATCATATTCCCGATCACAACCGACAAAACAACGAGCCCGTGGCTCAATGGTAGAGCGTTCGACTCAAATACCAAAGGTCCCGGGTTCGAATCCCTGGTGTGCCACACTTGGGATTGGGTATGACTGGCTGATGACGGCTAATAAGCCAGAAATGGCCATTCCGGTCTCCCTTGTCTTTGTCGGTTCCATTCCCCCATATATATATATATATATATACCTCAACTAAACCTCAACTATTCCATATATATATATAATTTGAGTTCTTCGGGAACGAAATAACTTTATTGTGTAAATTTTCAAACCTGGTGCCCCAGTTCGTTGTCAGACAAATGGGAATGTACAGAAAACAGTCAACCTTAAACAATTCCTTACACAAGATTCTACGGTTGGTTAAAGTTTTGAGCTAATAGACGTCCGGAGTTTTAATTTATTCGGTCGATAGTGGCTACTTTTGCTTCCAATCGAACTTGAGAAATGTGTAATGGGCATCTAAATCGATATGCTTATTAATGCATGCCTCTTCTGAGTGCATTGCCTCCAGGAATTCACAGCTCTTCCTTTTTGGGCAGGCGCCAACGATTTGGGTATCCTCCCATGCAACTAGGTGTCCTGTGTCCACTGTGTGCATGGCTACCTGAGATAAGTGGTCTCGTCTCCTCACTGCTAACTGATGTTCATCTAAACGAGGGGATAGAGATTTCCGGTTTGGCCACACTAAACTGCATCACAACTGGTACACGGTATTTAGTAGACGACTTCCTTTTAATTGAAATAGCCGACGCTGTCCTTAGGGTGTACAAGCTGGGTGCGCAACTTTTTGCCTTCTGTGCTCAAAATAGGCTGCCCAATCAGTTTTGGAAAGTTGATGATTATGAAAAGGTTTAGTGATGCTGATGTGACTGTCCGTTTTCCAAGTTTAATGCTGTCTTTTGTTTCTACGCATGGCTTTTATATTTCAAAACTTTCACTGAACATTAATGGCCTTTTATTCCAAACACGAATTATTTGACTGTGTTTAAAAGAAAAGTACGCAATCTACAAATAGAAAACGAGACCATATAGGAGTCTTGGTCGCTTTATTAGTTTTCCCAAATTGATGAACGTCCTTGAACTGGAACATGATATCTTATGTTTAAAAACCTGACGAGGATGTAATCTATCAGAAAATGATTTCTAAAATGTTTTTTTTATTTGAGCCTTCACATAAGATTGGATTACGTTTATGCATTCATCTAAAGTCAATAAAAAATAAAACTCAAGCAAGTTATTATTTGTGGTCGTTGTGATTTTTTTCAGGTGGTTGGAAAGCTGTCTATCCAAACGTTATCATCCTGCTTTATACGAATTATCTGCGGTTTATGTCGCATGCTAATCATTACTGCAACCTATAATAACCTCTTCTATGCGGAAGCTTATTCTAGACTTTCAGGCCCTAATGTGTGGGCTTCATCAGCATCATATTAAACAATAAAGGAGTCTTCGAATTTATGAGTCACGTTCATGGATGCTCGAAGTTTTAAAACCAATCTGTCGTCAGAACATCATGTGAGGGAGGTAGAACTCATAAATCTCTCGAGAGGGGTACTCATTGGTCAAGGTAATGTGCGTCAGGTTTGACGTAACGGAAGACACTTTCTGCTCTGGCTTCATATAATTTTCGTTACTGATCTACCGGGGCGACATCAAACTT
Source organism: Schistocephalus solidus (assembly GCA_017591395.1). Lineage (NCBI taxonomy): Eukaryota > Metazoa > Platyhelminthes > Cestoda > Diphyllobothriidea > Diphyllobothriidae > Schistocephalus > Schistocephalus solidus. Next base: position 64,880 of record WEDG01002650.1, on the reverse strand, counting down.
CAGCCGATCAATTACATTTGCGCGCAGCAGCTTCTTTCCAGCAGGTAGCTAGCTTTTCTTCATTAGGGTGGAAGCCCAGTTCGTGAAACTCTACGGAAAACGTAATTCAGGCGTACTGGTCATCGTAAAAAACGTTATTTTTTTTGTTTTGTTGACCAATTACTTTTCGACTGTAATCTTTTCTCCTGCGATAACGCTGCACACAAGGATACTGTGGGCATATTGGGAACGTGCATGCGAAGACGATGTTTCCTGTGACGGTTTTCGTCACTTCTTTAATCAAGGGCAAGCTATAAACTTTGCTCTGTCTCTTTTCGATGCTCAGTCTGCATATCTCAGACATCTAAGTTTTTTCCCAACACTACAAGACTGTCTCCCAGAGCTAAATAAAGGATAAAAACGGGTCAATTCATCCGTTAGCAATCCCCCTCCTCCACCACCTCATTGCTGAATGTCGTAAAGGACTAAATATGACTTCTGAGTGGTTAACGGCTACTTTCATAGTTGACAACCTTAGTTCTTGTCCCTTTTTAGGGACTCCTTGTGCAAGCTTTATTTCATCCAGTCTTTGTATGCTAACGGTCATCCGGAAGTGCGAAAACCCTGTGGATTTGGCTTGACACCAGGTTTTTATTAATGCTTTGAATTCACAAGTACTAGTCCTTTTTAGTGGGCCCCTTTTGATATCAATCTGGAGTGCTTACCACCACAGTTGTACGAACAATAGGATGAGAGACGCGCAACTTTGACAGAAATTTAACTATATGCGTGCAATTATAAAAAAAGTATCCAGGCAAGGTTGTGGTGTGTATTATAATTTATATATATATATATATATATATATATATATATATCGAGCTCATCATCCCCCGAAGAAGACGAAGAAGAAGGGACGAGTTCATGGACCGGAATGTATTTTAACTGACGTTTCGGAAACCCCCTCGTTCCCAATATATATATATATATATAGGTCTTTTTGGTAATCCTGGTGTGAGCGTTAAGGGGCCTGTTCGGGTTGTGGGTCGCCAAGATGGGTACACCGGCATGTCAGTCAATGAACCCACACCAGACAACTGATTGGCTCCGATGGTTGTCTGATTGGGGGTGCTGGAGGAGGGAGTGAGTTCAATGGCGCAGTGCATTTTTTCCTCGCTAAAAACAATCTGACGTGCTTGAAACTATCACGGTGAGTTAAAAGGCATGGCTTGGAATGTTACTAACTGAGAGGATAACTCGGACCACGTAGTCAGCTCAGTGTGTGTGTGGCTGTGTTGAGTGGCGGACTTGCTTGTATTTGGTGGACCATTTTGTCGGGGCCTGCTCCCTCTCCCATCTCTGATCTACTTGACTCTGTCTTGAAACCGGTTCCAGTTGGGGAGAGGAACATAGAGTGAGGTAGATGCAGCCAAAGTCTATTCCAACTATAATCCAGCGCGAGTCACCGTTCCTTCACCACCCTGCTGCGGAACATACGGTGGACATCGTCGGACCACAACGGTCAGACTGTCAGTATGTTTTGACGTGGTATAAATGACGATGGCTTACCACAGGTTCTCGTGTTTATACATGTTTCCAAGGAGACCCATGTATAGGAGCAGTGAGGGCAGTGAATTTGGGCGCGGCAACTGTGTGTCAGGATCGCAAACACTGGCTATTCAGTCTTTCTGTTGTGGACTCGCAGGTGACCGACCAGGCCTACGCAGAGATACGAGTAATAACATGGATGATGGCCAGTTAACTAGATAAATCAGTACACCAGGCTGAGAGATGGGCTTCTTTGACTCCTTCCTTGTGCTTTTATTAAAACTGTCAGAGTTGAGAGATATAATGAGGAAGTCTTTTGCATGTGCATGCATGTAGCAACGCATGCGTGACAGGCGAATACGGCACATTTCATTGCGTCAAAAAACGATCTTAAAAAATTCAACGTGGAAGGCTGCCAGTAGACGGTGATGTTTAGGTTACCTCTGGGCCACAAAGCATGCCAATGTTGTTCCCTCTTAATGTGGCCTTTGATTCAAACATCAATATCGGCTGATTTTTGATGCTGGCATAGGCTTCGTGTTTTTATAGTGACAAGTCTGCAGTTTTCTTGATCATACACGGTCGTCGAAAGATATAAGTAAGTGAATAGATAATGCAATAGATGGTGCGCAAGTCTACCTCTCTTTAGAGAGATTCACGTGGAGTTCATCAATACATCCCTAGGCAACTGAAGTCTTAGTCCATTGTCATAGAATGGTTAGCACGGACGGAATTTGAAAATCAAGAACGTAAAGCTTTATAGGCATAGTGGATTCTGGTGCAGTTTGTAACATTTAAGCGTCTGAGACAAAGGTAACTTTGATTCGAGTTATTTATGATTATCCTGACGCAAAATTCGTGCGGAAGACTTAGAGAACCAAATTTCGATATTCTAGGAGTCTTCCTATTTATGTGCGAAGTTTGCAAACAGTTTTCTTCCCCTAAGTTAAATAGTTTGACATCTGCAGGTAGGAATGAACGGTTAATGGCAGGTAGCCAACCAAGATATAAGGTTCTATCTAGGTTACTGCATGCTTATTGCCGTATCTTGTCAACTTTCGAGATCGTTTTACCTTCTGTCACTAGTTATGTTGACGATGAAAGGGCTTATGTCGAAAGAGCTCCCCTTCACCAAAGAAATCCTTGCTTTCAAAGCATTTTTGCGATTTGTTTAATTACTGCAACCATTTCAACAAGTACGTTTATGCTGTTGGGAAGGTCCATATTCCCAAGAAAGAGTCAGTCTTTCTCTCTCTCTCTCTCTCTCTCTCTCTCTCTCTGGAAAGCACATGCGTGCCTCCTCTTGCGTGCCAACGTGTCGACAATGTCTCCTTAGAATCAATTGGTCCCTGTCTCCGAGACGTGGCTCGAAAATTTCAGTCCTTCTTTCTTGAAGCTCATTGGACAGAATGTTTGCCACACTGTACCCGCAGGTTCTACAAAGAGAATGGCTTACTCATCTTCCTACATTTTCCCGTGGTCGATCGCATTTTGCCTCTTTGCCTTATTGTGATTTGGGACAACAGTCGGGCACGCATTCAATTCGTGTAATAACTGAGAACCAGGCAGGGTCCTAGGATATGTTGCTATTGAGGCGAATGTTCACATTCCAGGTGTGTCTGTCTCGGTGTGGTGTAGGGGGTAATAGTTAGGGTTAGCACCACACAGGTAGCACTTGGTCACTCCATTTGTCTCGTATCGGTGGTGAATGATTCCGTGGCCGCCTCTTACTGGTACCCCAACTCTCGAAGCTGGGTTCTATCCCGCGGCCACACCCAAAGCAACCGTCACGACCGGCGGGCGTGCGTAAGACTGAGAGTTCCGAAGTTCAGTAGTCTAGGAGTTTTCCTATTTATGTGCGTAGTTTACAAACTATTTTCCCTCCCCTAATTTAAATAACTTGGCGTCTACACGTAGGACTGAACGCTTAATGGCTGGTAGCAAACCAAGATATAAGGTTTCTTCTAGATTACTGCATGCTTATTGCCGTATATTGTGAACTTGCGAGATCGTTGTCCTTCCTTCACTGGCTATATTACTGTTATAAGTCTAGAAGTTATTTTCTCTAGACATTCATTTGGCGGATTTGTGTCGGTTAAAAACGGAGGTATGTTTTATTTCCTGCCACCTACAACTGAACAGATAGACCATCAGCAACCCATTTGATAAGATCTCCTTCTTCCTGAAACCACCACCTCTCTAAATAGAATTATCATTTCTCCTGAGCTGTCAGTCATATTCGGCCCTGGCTGGAAACGCCCATTGTTCTGGCTGTGCTAGAAAGCTAATTTTTAGTTTGCAAAAACCTTATTGCTACTTGTAGACCTATCCTACTATCTATTCGCAGGATGATAGGGTGGGACTTAAATGTGGACATGCTCTTATTGGATATTTTCCTGTCTTTTCTCGTCAACAGGTTACGTGGGTTAAAGGCGGACTACATGCGGCTCTGAGGAGGGAGTTTGTGGAATTCATGCTTTTTGATCCGAAGGCCAAGGAGATTACAAGAGTCCTCAAAAAGTACGCCACGAACAAATGTCCAGATGAACAGTTTCTTTGCCACGCTCGCCTACAATCCCTACCTCGGCGCTCCCGGAGCCTGTCTACGTATTCATGAACCCGACGACGAAGGCGTAGATGTAACTCGCCTTCATCATCTCATCCGCTACAAAAAGTGGTACGGTATGGACTGCCCTTCAAAACTCAGACGTGGAATTTGCATCCTTGGATCCATGAGTCTTTCAAGATTGAAGCAGGCGCAAGAGCTCTTTGCGAACAAATTTCACGAAGACTACTATCCCGAAGGATATGATTGTCTGGAACTATACCTCTTGGAGCGAACTCACAATCCTCAACCATTTAATACAACCCCCTATGCACGATTGTACTGCTCGCAGGAGCACTTGTGACAGCCATCGCTTCATTACGGAAACCATAGTTGCTGTCGTTCTGGTTATTCTCATGTATTAATGCCTATGTATCCAAGATTTTCTAGTTTTGATGTAAAATATTTTCTTTGAAGCCCGGTTTGGAACACTTGTTAATTTATTCAGTTATTTTGAAGTGAACCTGTAGTAAAAGGTATTGAAACGTTTGTTTTTAAGAAACAGGCAAGATATCGTGCATATTTTGCGCAAGAATTTTTTTGTTAACGTTCACATGTTCTGCCATTATAAGCCTAGATTCCAGGAAGACGATCACATCGTAACGGTCAATATATAAGGAAGAGGTGCCATCGACGTCGCGATGGTAACGGCTTGATCGCTTCTCGCACAGTGTCACTAATAACTCCACATATTTTGAGTATTGAGGCGGGATTGCCGGACCAGATTTTGTCATATTCCGACGTTTAGGTGAGCCTGTTCGTTTCACGGTTTTCTAAGCTTCAAATGTAACCGTCCGGCAGTCGACTCCGGCGAGGTCCATCGTGTGCTCCACTGCATGGTGATGCAGGAACGTTGACTTGCGCGTTGATTAGTTTTAAGTGCTAGCAGACATACGCTGCAGCTACCACACCCTCTCTCTCTTCCTTCACCCCTCCCTTCCCGTTTATAGGCAGAGTCAAGAAGATCAGATAGACCAGGATAGGGCGCAGGTAGCTGGTGCAGCGTGAGCCTGCATCTTCACGTGCAAAGACGCCCCCTTCTATGTTCGGAATTTTTTATATGATGTCATGATCTACGGGACAGGTGTTACATGCAACTAATGGCATAGAAACGGAAGTGGCGTTTAGTGGCCTGCTTTTCAACCTCGGACTGACCAACTTTGCCTAGGCCTATTGAAGGATGTTTGGTGGACAGATTAGCTGTGTGCGTCATGAGTCACACCTCGATTGGTAGAGCGAGTCGTTGAGCTTCCGGCTTTGCGTTGCCCCGGTCTAAGATGGCAGTACCCTGGAGATCGAAAGTATGGCCAGTTTCACCAGCTTCCATTGCCAGCTGAGAGTTTGCTGCTGATTTTTGCAATGTCTGCGCGGTTTCCCCAACGTCATTTTAGTCCTTATCTCTGCATTTTCTCTAGACAACTACTGAGTTATCACTACGCCATAGCGTGTCCTTGGGTTGCATCAAACGGTGATGAACTGTTGCTTTAGGTCTGTGGGCTATGCCTAATCTGGTGGGTTGGAATGGCCGAGAAACCGTTACAGAGACTGCCTTAATGTAGTTAGTGGCCCTCCAGACTTCAGGTTACTATTCCCCTGGCCACCGTCTGTTCCTCTTGGCGTCTGTTTTTCTAGATAAAAGGGTTAGGAACTCCAGTTGCCCTGAAGGGGTTCTGAAGTTTTAGTCACTCAGCTTATTTGTCTGCTGGGGTGCTGCAATGTGTTTCGACCCTTTTGACTGTAGTGCAAACACAGCTGCGATGTTGTATGCTTTAAAGTAATTGAGGTAGAGAAGCCATTATCGTTGGTCTGCGTTCGGCCAGAACCTTAACACGACTGAACATCCGTTTTGCCAAACCGTTTTTTCGAGTGCCACAAAGGGCTGCATAGGAGCTGAGTGATGCATTTGCCTAGTCTGTCTTCGACAGACCGTCAAAGCGATCGGTGGCGAAGTCAGTGGGTCTCATAGAGAACCAGTCACTGGATGTGATTGGCCTTTTTGCTCTGAGTTATCTCTCTCTTTTTTATCTGAAGGACCAGACTTTCTCATATTATTAACTCAGATCTCTAAAATTTGCCAAGTTGAGCAATCCTGGTGGAAAGGACTGATTGCAATGACGAAATGACCCACACAGAGATCTACATAGCGACAAGAAAGGTTACTGCGAAGACCAGATGGTCCAGCAAAGGTTCAGTCAGCCATGAGATAAAAATTATTGGAATTCAAACAAGACTTTCGTACAAACCTGTCTCTTGCGAACATTCCGGCTATGGTTATCCAGTTAAATCATAGACCGACTGAATTCCTGCCCGTGCTCAATAGGGGCTGGAAAATGCGCTAACCTATTAAGCTTCATTCATATGTACCTGTATTTATCTAGACTGCCTGCCTGTATCTGTATAAACATGTATTTAACAGTACTTGATTAAGGCCTCATAGTAAAAGTGGTTGAAAGTTCTTCTATTCTCTTTGATAGCCTAGCCTTAAATCCGACCTTTGTTTCAACACATTACATATTCCTGTATTTGAGAAGTTATGACATGGATCCTAAAAATAATACAGTCATCACGTTATTCTTACAGTTTGCCGAGTTAACTCTTATAAAACTCTGTACAGTCATGAGACCTATTATAGAAAAATGAATGCTTAGAGTCAAGGAAAGCTCTTTTTGGAAAGCATTTTTAAGGGTAACACTCTTTATGGTACTTTCTTGCTTTCGCCCTCTGGCGCATGGCTGATGGCGTATTCCGCAGGCATGGAAAAGAAACGTGACAGTTAGACAATAAATATCCAGAAATAATGCAAATGTGAAGTTGTACTTCATTGCAAAGACGCCAAAAATAAATTTGCGGCACGAAAGACGTCAGTAGGTTTGGATAAATTATGAGCCATTAAGACCTGAAAATAGAATACCTTGGTTTTTGAAACAAAAAATTTCATTTCGAAGATGGTGGTTTGCAGTGTATATCTTAGCCTGTGAAAAAAAGCGAAATTTTCTGATAAGCTTTTAAAATGATAATATCATTCAGCGGAAGTTATCGAGCTAGTTAGTAAGTTAAATAAGCCCAAGGGAATCTTAGCATGGTGGCATACTGATTCTCAAGTGGACATCTACATTTCTACTTGAGTAAGTAACGGACAAAGAAGTCACTATATTTAACAGATAATTTCCCATTATTTTCCAATTCATATCATATTTTCCCATTCAGTCATAATTCATAGAAGAAATGGTCAGAGCTAATTATTTACCAGGCCTCATGCAATACAGGTTGCCTTGGATTCACTTCCGCGAAGGGAACATATTCCCAGGTCCTAGCCCTAACCCAATTCCTTACCCTAGCACTAATTTCCCTGGAATTCACCCGTATTACGAGGTTAACTTTCCTGTGTCCAGTTGTAGGACTCATGTGATTTATTCTTGCCGAAAAAGTTCACGCAAAATTTATTTCCGATGTTCATCCTTAGATAATCAGAATCTATCTAACAGCTGCACTTAACGAAATCAGGTTATTTTTGCTGTTAAATTATATCCTGGTACGGGTAAACAAGGTTTCTGTGCTTTAGAACACAAGTACAACAAATTTTAGCATATTCCTGATCGTTTTAAGTGGTCAGATGACGATCAATTAATAACTTTAATGCATCGCTTTACTGAGCGAGAATGGCGTGAGGTTTTATGAAATTATCCTTGTTCCTTAGCGCAGGTTTAGTAATGGCAAGCAACCTCAAATCCAGTAGTCCGTGAGCCAAATAGGCCTTTATCATTTTACAGCGTATTATAATTTCAACGGATTGCATAGCAGCTGAAATTTCAAATTTTACAGTTCCCAGGGCATTTAACTCCTATGGTGTTGCCCGAAATCTCGCAAAGGCATAAACTATTAGATGCAGAAGCCAACGTTCTTAGGTGACGCGAAAACCTGCCAGTAATTTTGCTTTTAGTAGATTCGTAATTCTAATTCGGTCTCGCCAGCGTGCTATAATATTGTTGACACTGAAATTTTTAAAAGAAAATCAGGTAATTAGTTCAACCGATTTCGCTTGTTTTTACTTCACGTTGTAAAGACGGTTTTTGGTGAAAAAGTCCTGGTAAGGTAGTCTCTTGGAGGTTAGCAGGTTAAGATGCAGTAAAAGGCGGAAATTCTAACAGAAGAGCGTTTAAGAAAAGTGTGTTTGTTGGATGTATGATTTGACAATGGGCTACTGAAAGTTATTTGAAACTGTTCCGAAGAAATAAATTATCAAACGTGTTTATATTATTTTTGTTTTCGCTTTGCGCAAATTGCACTGACATCCAACGGAAATACTCGCCAGAATATGTTCATTTAACAAAATGCATAAAGGAATGGTCGAACGGATACGAATAAATGAACGGCAAATCCAGACCCATCCTTTCAGGACCGTAACTATGATCCCGTTTCGGAGGCCAGAACTGAGGCCTTCACTTTGCGCAACAGGGAACGATTATTAAAACTCAACCTTTTTATTAGCCTGACTAAAGTAGACTGATCCAATCAACTTGACTAGTGGGCTCATCCGCAGAGCCTAACGTATGAAAACGCATATTTTCGTTGACGAACGCTTACCGATCGCTTACGGGACACACTCATCCCGTTCTGCCTATAAGCTCACTCTCGAGCCTCGCCAGCAGCGGCACAGTCGCTAGTAGAAGTAAAAACAGATAAACAATGCCGCCGAAGACAAGGGAGACTGGAATGGCCATTCCTGGTTCATTAATCGTCATCAGCCAATCATACCCAACCTCAGGTTTTTAGAGGGTTTCATTTCTGATCAACAGATCGCGTGTTCGAGCTTTGGGTAGGACTGGCTGATGATGGCTAATAAACCGGAAATAGCATTCCAGTCTCCCTTGTCTTTGTCGACATTTTTCGTCTGCCTTTAATTTATCTTTTTCCCCATCATTACCTCAAAATATGATGGGACATTTTTTAAGGTCCTTTGAAAGAAAAATGCTACGCCTTTTTCAATATTATCATCGAATTTTGAATACTTGGGCCGATTCGGTTCCGATTATATCCACCACGTGGCTCGCATCAGAGTGCGCGCAATGACCATGATTTGCGAGTGAATTAGTTTACAGTGAAAGTAGACTGGCACTTTGGTCTGGTGGTAAAAGAAAGTAAAGAAGACCAGATGTGAGATCGCACGCAGTGTCTGAAAGAGCTAGACAGCTCGTGAACGCGTGTCACTCACACCTTGTCGCAAACAATGGGCCGCAGCCATTCACAAATTGACAGTGGTTTGGCTCTGATCCAAACTAAATGGGATTCCCATAGAGGCCAATGTTAGACGTACTCATTAGACTTAGACTTGTTCTGGGAGTACCTGGTTACACGTCATTTGGCAAGCTTCTGAGTCATGGCTTTTAGCACACCATGACAGATTCAAGCACTGCAGCTTGTTCCTAGTGAGAAGTACGAGCTGAGAGTCGATCCCATGCGCTCTCATTCCACTCTCAGACACTACTATCCGACCCGGCCAATTGTCTGTTGCCGGTATCGGGTGCATTGGCCGACATAGCTAAGCAGCCTGTCTACACGTACCATGCACGCCTGGTTGACCAAGACAACACACCAGGCTCTCACACTAAAGGGAAGTCTGCTCAAACCTCGCATGCGTGGCAGTTCCATGGAGACCATATAGAGAAGGCGCAAAACTACAAAATTCCTGCTTTTGTGAGAGTTGCCGATTTTCTGCCCCTAGGATGATTTCCTGCTTGTTGTATGGACGGATGAGTGGAAGTGCGCTGCTATGGTCTGACTGGCGGTGTTTTACCGTAGATATTCCTGGAGTTGCATGTGGCCGAGTAGGCCCGTGGGGCGACTGAAGGCGCGTGGTTAGTAGAAGCGATGGCGATGGGTGTATGTTAGTGCTCTTGGAATTGTCTCACTGGTCTCTGTACAATGGATTCTCAACGAGGACGACTCGTGATTTGCCTGTGAGGTGGCTGGGGTAGTGGAAAGGCTGGGAGTCATTTGCAGTGGTGGTGGTGCTGCTAATTTTTGACGTGCGTTTAGAGGGAGAGTTGAGGTGAATGTGATTGGGTCGCCTGGCTTTTATGACACACATTGTCCCTGTCTGGACCACATTGAACAGTGCTCTAAGGACTATCACTCTGTCAGATTGAGGGCTAAACCCGGCCGATGGCCTATAAAGCTTTGGATCACGTCGACTTTAATCTTGACCGGATGCGAGTTGGTTCCATTGACGTTCGTAAGAGAGTCATTTTACTCCACGTTAGGTGTCAACTGCTGCATACATTGCGCCTTCTCCGTGTTGATTAACCTTCCGAAGATAGAATAGCCGAAATCGACGAGGTCTAAACTGCGTTGCCCGTCCTCCTCAGTTGTGATAGTTAGCGGAAAGTCATCCGAAAACAATCGATCCTGGACGTTGGTATATGAAACACTTGGGTACGATTTAAGATGACACATGTTCAAAAATTTCCTGTCGGTTCCGTAGTTGATGTCACTACTTACGGTAGGCGTCTATCAGCCTGTTGACGAAAATGAGATGGAATAGGGTGGGAGCAAGTATTCAGCAATGATTCAACCCATTGGTCACTGCGAGCGCATCATACATTTTACTTTTGCTCGTGACACGATCCATCATCCCAACATGAAGTCGATGACCCAGTTGTATCAAGTGCTTTTGACGGCTTAATTTCAGCCTTATTTTCAAGAATTACTTGTTGTTAACTGTGTTTAGGACCTACGTTAAATTGACAAGGAGAGTGTATAGGTTGGTCTTCATCGCTTTCTTCTCCTCCTGTATTTGGCGGGCATTAAAGATGTCGATCCATCATCCCAACATGAAGTCGATGACCCAGTTTTATCAAATGCTTTTGACGGCTTAATTTCAGCCTTATTTTCAAGAATTACTTGTGGTTAACTGTGTTTAGGACCTACGTTAAATTGACAAGGAGAGTGTATAGGTTGGTCTTTATCGCTTTCTTCTCCTGTATTTGGCGGGCATTAAAGATGTCGATGGTTCCATGGCTCCTGCGAAATCCACACTCGCTTTCTCAGAGAATTCTCTGCTCCCGTGCGTGTTCAGTCGGTTGAAGAGGACGCGGTGGAAGATTGCTCTACAATATTGATAGGCATCTGTGATTGTCACAGAGTTCTCTGTTTAAATTACACGTTTATATACGGATGTTAATCATGGTTTTGAAGTCAACAGGAGCCTAACCATGTCACCACTTATCATGGATGAGAGGTCAGCATTTCTACCATTCGAGGGCCACTGTACGTTTAGATGTCGGTTGAGACTGCATCTTGTCTCAATGCATTTTAACTGAACATCTAGTGTACAGCCTTGATCGTTTCTGAGAGGGCGAAGCTCCAAGCCATCCTACACTGACTTTTAAGGGATTCCGGTGATAATGGCGTCAGAGATTGTGGATTACTTGTGACACATCCTGCTGTAAGTTTAAAAATATTTATGGAGAGATCGTCGGTAGCTCAAGTTTCATGTGACCCTTTTCTATCTACTTCAGTCATCCTTCAAGTAAACCAACTCAAAACCCATCTTCCTAGCTGACTAAGCTGTTGGTCACTTTCCAAAATACTTGTACATATGATTTTAATAACGATACTCATCGTATGTTGTGAGCATTTTTATGCAATTTTTATTCTTTGCATAAATGTTTTATTTGTAAGTTGCTTTAAAAAGCTTTATTAAGATCTTCTGGAACGTTTCAAGGAATACGGTCATCATCGATACATGTGAAAATGCGAGTCCCAGGAAGCTGTTGAGAATAAGTAGACTTGATCTCTGGAATAAGATTTTCCTTCATCTTACATTTCATAGTTATGCTCGAAAATGTCTTGGGTGATGGGCACGAGCATGAATCCGAAACGTCACGTAATCAAAAGCTCTTGGATGGGCGATCCAGTCTTCACCCTTTCATAGACATTCGTGGCTGCATGCGAGATTCATGTGTCTGTCGGCCACGATCTCATCGTTACCAAAAAGGTGAAGAAGCAACCTTCATGGTGACTAAATTTGGCGAACAATAGGCATGCCAGCCGAATTTACGCAGGGGCATCCTGTTTACATGATGAATTCTAGTGTTATATCCTCACTTCTTGAAGAACATTTCACGTTGGATATTTTCTTTTAAGGAAACAGACCCGCAAAGGCTAAGAACGTATAGAATACAGAGTTAGCCATCACGAAAACAAAAACAAAACGTCTAATCGTAAATCCGTTTTGTTGGTAAAACCCGCTTTATGCGTCCCAGCATTATTTGATTTATCTCGCCACCACATTCAGTTTTCATCTCCAAACCGATCATACACGAAAACGCCGTACTAAAATTATAAACCGTAAAAATCAATAAAACTGTTTCTTATAATTCTCGAGGATCACACAAATGGAGACATTATACGTCGGGTTAACAAAAATCTACGCTCCAAAGCTATCACATGGTAGATTCACGGCAACACTCCGTATTTTGCGAGAAAGGATACAAAATCACTGTGATCTTGCCTCCTTCGGGACTTCCTCCTGGAAGTCACCTCTTTGCTTCTATTAACTCCCTATTTCCTCTCTCATATCTCAGTTACTTGTACCAATCAGGCAAATAGGGCCTGCGATTAGTTCCAATGGTTGACAGAGCTGAAATAACCGTCTGCGAACGCTACACGCGAACTGGACATCACTTCAAGTACCCCAGCTAAACCGCTTCCCACACAAGTGCGTCGTGCATGCACTTGCATGCAGTGTGTTACCTGTACTACCAGGTTGGTCGCATACGTACTTCTGGAGTGACCCTTTTCTATCTACTTCAGTCATCCTTCAAGTAAACCAACTCAAAACCCATCTTCCTAGCTGACTAAGCTGTTGGTCACTTTCCAAAATACTTGTACATATGATTTTAATAACGATACTCATCGTATGTTGTGAGCATTTTTATGCAATTTTTATTCTTTGCATAAATGTTTTATTTGTAAGTTGCTTTAAAAAAGCTTTATTAAGATCTTCTGGAACGTTTCAAGGAATACGGTCATCATCGATACATGTGAAAATGCGAGTCCCAGGAAGCTGTTGAGAATAAGTAGACTTGATCTCTGGAATAAGATTTTCCTTCATCTTACATTTCATAGTTATGCTCGAAAATGTCTTGGGTGATGGGCACGAGCATGAATCCGAAACGTCACGTAATCAAAAGCTCTTGGATGGGCGATCCAGTCTTCACCCTTTCATAGACATTCGTGGCTGCATGCGAGATTCATGTGTCTGTCGGCCACGATCTCATCGTTACCAAAAAGGTGAAGAAGCAACCTTCATGGTGACTAAATTTGGCGAACAATAGGCATGCCAGCCGAATTTACGCAGGGGCATCCTGTTTACATGATGAATTCTAGTGTTATATCCTCACTTCTTGAAGAACATTTCACGTTGGATATTTTCTTTTAAGGAAACAGACCCGCAAAGGCTAAGAACGTATAGAATACAGAGTTAGCCATCACGAAAACAAAAACAAAACGTCTAATCGTAAATCCGTTTTGTTGGTAAAACCCGCTTTATGCGTCCCAGCATTATTTGATTTATCTCGCCACCACATTCAGTTTTCATCTCCAAACCGATCATACACGAAAACGCCGTACTAAAATTATAAACCGTAAAAATCAATAAAACTGTTTCTTATAATTCTCGAGGATCACACAAATGGAGACATTATACGTCGGGTTAACAAAAATCTACGCTCCAAAGCTATCACATGGTAGATTCACGGCAACACTCCGTATTTTGCGAGAAAGGATACAAAATCACTGTGATCTTGCCTCCTTCGGGACTTCCTCCTGGAAGTCACCTCTTTGCTTCTATTAACTCCCTATTTCCTCTCTCATATCTCAGTTACTTGTACCAATCAGGCAAATAGGGCCTGCGATTAGTTCCAATGGTTGACAGAGCTGAAATAACCGTCTGCGAACGCTACACGCGAACTGGACATCACTTCAAGTACCCCAGCTAAACCGCTTCCCACACAAGTGCTTTGTGCATGCACTTGCATGCGGTGTGTTACCTATACTACCAGGTTGGTCGTATACGTACTTCTGGAGTGACTTGTACTGGGTTGCGTGGAGGTCTGGCATGCGCGGGCGTAATGAAATACATTCATATGTAGCCTAGGGATATGCGTATGAGCGTGAAGTTAAGGTAAGGTGCTGAGGTGCGGCCTTCATTGGGCTGCCTTAATAGATATTTGGTAGATGCGCTGGACCAATGCCTAGCTAGATCAGGGCATGGTAGGCGTTATTTGGTCTGCGCTCCGATAAAAATGCCGAACATGGAGAAGGAGGGGGCGTGGTGGTGACACGCTTAGGTGCAGGCTCACACCGCATGAGCCCCTTGTGGTCTTTATGGCACTTAAACCTGCGCCCGAGCACACCTCCGGTCTTGAAACCGCGCAGGGACGGATGATAGAAGTGAGAGTGTGTTAGCTGCAGGAAATTTGTGCTAACCACGCGCATGTCCCCTGCATCACCATGCTGGGGAGCACACGGTGGACCTCGTTGAACTACGACAGTTCACCTGTCCTGTGGGTGTCGGGTGGACAGCAGGGCCTCTATAAATGATTCCTCAGCCGCAGCTCAATCGATTCGCAAGCTACTGACCAGGTGAGTGCGTGAATAAAATGCCCACCGGCATAAAGTCTAAGGACTATAGTGATTGGAAAGTGTTATGTGGTGGTAATAAACATTTTGACGGTTGAAAAATTTGCAGGTCTTGTAGGCGGGTTGATAATTTTGGCATAAAAGGAGGTCCATGAGGAGACAGAACGCTGTCCTGAACGTGAGTTGGAACCATCGGTGTGTTGCTGAGTGTTGGAGGTTTTAATGGTCGCCGCTTGGAACTCGAGAGTTACACGTGATTCCTCCATCGCATTCAAATCAGTTTGAGGGCTTCCCATATATGACAGTTTATATTAATGGTTTTGAAAGGAGTGGTCACTGTTCTTGTATCGATGTATTTTGTCCATATCTGTGAGCAACCGTATTGCCTGTGCCTTAGCGGTATCGTTTGAACCGGCGCTAATCTCCATAACATGGCCAGTTTGATGGGGATTCGCATGAGTTCGGTTCATACCGTGACCTCAAAGTCTATGATCGATTCCTGCCGCTTTGCTATAAGTAGTCTGAAGATGCAGTTGATGTAAAATGCCTGAGTTTATTTGCTTGGCTTCATGCGGATACTCATAAGCCTGTGATCCCTCCAAGCTGTTTCGTTTGAAATATCTTCAAGAAGCAGCTGATGCTCAAAGCATTGAGCATGTTTGCTTGGCCGTTTTTAATGACGCAGGGCTCCAACAGTACGTGTGCATTGTCAGAAAAACAACCCTCTGCGACCTCCCTTTCCATTCTAAGGGCATACAGCGACGCCTCTTTGAAACCCTTCTCCAATCTGTCTGCCACTTCCAATTTTGCGTGTACTTTCACCAACGACCTTGAGGTTTATTGACCTTCGATCTACTGGCTACGCGAATATCTCCATTACCATTGATGCTGATTTCGTTGAAGCCATCATTTGTGCAATTTCACGCAATACCACCGTTTCCTCCACGATGATTGGTAGCCTAATCTTTCAGCAGCGGAAAGCAAAGAGGTGTTCTATCTTCTATTCCGTCTGGGTTTTCACGGTTTAGTTAGCCGCGAACAAGAGTTCGTGGACCCCGCCCCTTGGGACTCCAGTAGAGACCTTCATATGACAGACTTTAATTAATTATCTAGCAGCCCAGTTATCGAAATTGATCACTAGTGACTCTCATGAAAGCTTTCTATCATCATTAATTGAACAAGTAGTGCGAGATAAGGTGGGAGTGCATACACAGGCCCTTGTGAACCCGAATGCTTCAGCGACTGGGGAGTTCAGTATAACGTGCGACATAATTCTGTACTGAAGTCTGTTCACCATCTGCGTGAATCGCTTCGGACATCCGAATTTTAGCCTTACTTTGTAGAGGACATCACCTCTCGTTACATGGGAGATTTTCATCAGATTCGCAAGAGTTTTCTAGCAGTTGATCCATAGTTCTTGAATCCTGAAGAGGGCAAGAGACCGGTCGACCTAGCAGTTTGCCTGACGCATCACTAGCATGTCACCGCACCATTGATAAAGAACATTCAGCAGCTGCGGTTCACGGGTACGCAAGTGCATCCATTTTCTCTTCTCTAGCATCGGGCGGTACAAGAATACGTTGATGAGGGATAATACTGTGTTCTTTGTGGCCCTGCAGGCGTGGAACCCAGCTGCCGTTGCGGCTGCCGGCCCCTTGACAACCTAGTAATCCTTCCCTGACAGCGCCGTATCTACTTGCGCGAGCATATTATTCTCCACGTACAAAAAAAAAGTATGCGTTCAGTAGAGCCCCGATGGAGGTCTGCAATTCTTGTCATTATAGTAATTTTTGTCACTTCAAACTACGAAAAATGGTAAACATATGTTGCCTCCAATTTTGAGGATAGGAGATTATGCGCTATATATGTCGACGGAGACTGCTAGTATGATTTTCCGGTGAGAACATCTACAGTTAGACCGTTGATTACGAAGAGGTCCACCGTATGCTCCACGAAATGGTGATGCAGTGACGGTGACTTGAGCATGATTTATTTTAAAGCAATATTAGACTTGCGCTGCATCTACTGAACTCTCTCCTCCTCTCCCACCTGAGCCCGGTGTCATGAAAGAGTCAAGAGGACCGGAGATTGGAGAGGGCGCAGGTAGCTGGTACGGCCGGAGTTGCCCCTAGGCGTACCACCACACCTGTCACGGATCCCACGGAGTGGGAGGGCCATAAAGACCAAATTAAGAAGGAGCCATTGCAGCCTGACCCTCAGTCCACCAGTCATCCCCTGCGTACAAGCGTATACACGGGTTTGACCATGTGGTCCGAGTTATCCCATCAGTCGCTAACCTTCCAAGCCACGGCTTTTAGCGCACCATGATAGTTTCAAGTACGTCAGATTGTTTATAGGGAGGAAAATGCCCTGACCCGTCGATCACATTCCCTACCCCACCCCCAGAAGCAGATCATCGTCCGAGTCGGTCAGTTTTCTAATGCGGGAGTTGGCGCATTTGCAGACGGGCTGGCGTACCCGTCATCGCGGAACTGGCTCCCTACACACACCAGGATTTACAAAACCAGGGGGTAAGAAGGAGCCATCACCAGCTGACTCCCAGTCAACTGGTCAGCCACTCAACGCACAACACACACTGGACCGACGGCGTGGTATAGCATAAGCGTCACTTGGCAACTACCAAGCCGTAGTTTCTAGGAAACCGTGATATTCTGTTGAGTTTTTTGCGTGTATTGGTGGAGGTGTTGTGCGTTGATGTGGTTTAGCATACGGTGGTTTACCGCAGGATATCGTGGAGACGCGTGTGACCTAATAGGCTCATGCGCTGTGTGAATGTGCGGGAGCAGTGATGGCAGTAGAGGCGGTCGCGATGACTGTATGTCGAAGCTCCAGGCAACGGTTCGCCTGTCTCTGTGTGATGGCTTTGCAAGTGACCAACCGGGCTGATGTATGAGGTGAATGTGCGGTCGCAATGGGGACAGGTTAGAATTGAATCCCCATCGCTGGTAGTGGTGGTTGTGGTATCAGGTGGCGAGTAGTCGGAGGAGGTTCCTTCAATGTTGCGAGTGTGGGAATTGGTGGCGGTGGTGATCGTCATGGGATCCGGAACCGGATTGGCAGAGGAGATGTTCTCTGACGCAGAACCTGAATTTGTCGGATTGCTGATGCATTGTGTCTGACCAGGCCGATTCGAGTGCGAAAGGTGCGTTGACAGTTTGGGCACGTTGGTAGGGCTTGAGCATTGGCGGTGTTTATCCGAGGCGCTTTGGACTTGTGAGCCGCCGTTTTGGACTTGGAAGTGGCGATCAATCAGCTTCGTTTAATGCCGCACCAGTCTTCATGGATCTTCTTTAGGCCAGTCTGTCCTGGGCGAGATCCTCCGTGGTCGCCAGGTTGATTTGCAGTTGCTTCAGAGAGTTTGACAAAGTGTCCTTTTAGTGTCCTTTTTTCACCCCTGTCTGCGAGCACCTGTAGTGACATCTCCGCAGAAAAGTCGTTTGGGTAGTCGCTCGTCGTGCATTCTGACCAAGTGTCCGCTCCATCGCAGTTGCACTTGCCTCAGCATGGCGTGGATGCTGAGGATTCCGGTCCGCTTCAGGACTTCCGTGTGCGGGATCCTGTCTTACCATCTGTGCTTCAGTATTCTCCGGAGGCAGTTGAGATGAAAGTGATTCAGCTTTCTTGCTTGGTTCGAGAAGATGGTCCAGGTTTCCGCTCCGTAAATTAGTGTCGTCAAGACGATGGCCTTTTACATCTTCAGTTTGGTGTTCAGGTGAATACTGTGGCGATTCCACACGGAGGCCTGCAGCCGGCTGAAGGCCTGACTGGGTTTGGAGATCCGTGGAGCAACCTCGTCGTCGATGCTCGTGTTGCGTGACAGTTTGCTTCCCAGATAATCAAAGGTTTCCACATGTTTGAGTTTAGCGCCGTTGACATTGATTCGGGGAGCATTGTATTCCGCGCTGGGCAGCGGTTGGTGCATGACCACCGCTTTGGCTCTACTGATTGTTAATCCAAAATTGGCGCAGTCTGCGATGAAGAGGTCTATATGCTTTGCATATCCTCCTCCGTCACGGTGTTAAGCGCGCAATCGTCCGCTAAGAGCAAGTCATGGACTATAGCCGTAGACACACGCGTTGGGGCCTGCATACGACGACTTTTGAGAAGGTGCCCGTCAGTTCTGTAGGCGAAACGGATCACAGGGCACTCATCATTGTAGGCATTTATCAACATAGCAGAAAACATGAGACTGAAGAGGATAGACGCGAGGACGCAGCTCTGCTTCACTCCGCCGGTCACTGCGAAGTCTTCGGATACCGGCCCAGTGTAAGTGATGCGCGCCATCATTCCGTCATGAAGCTGACGCACCATGTGCGTGAACCGCTTATGACAGCCGAATTTCTGCATTATTTTCCACAGTCCGTCGTGATACACCCTGTCAAAGGCTATCATTAGCTCCACGAAGGTATTTGAGAGGTGGGTTCGCATCTCCTGGCACTTATCTTGTAGCTGGCGAGCGGCGAAAATCATGTCAGTTGTTCCGCGGTGTCGTCGGAAGCCACATTGCCTTTCCGAGAGCAGTCCCTGCTCTAAGTGACCGATCAGACGATTGAGAAGGAAACGGGTGAAGATCTTCCCGACGATGTTGAGCAGCGAGATACCTCTGTGGCTATCACAGAAATACCGGGTCCACTTCCCCTTCCCCTCTGATGGTCGCTTCTTTGAAATCCTGATGAGCATTTCCTTAGCATCACATCTCCTGGAAGAGCGTTGTGAGCGCTGGTGAATCAGTTGGGAGTCGCCATGCTTGTCAATCTCAACAATGATCGCGTCCGATCGAAAAGATTTTCCGAGGGAAAGTTGCAACATGACCCTGATGGTTTCTTGGAAAGAATGCAGGAGATCAAGGTTGACATTGGTCTCCACGTAAGGCAGTTGTTTGATGGTGGCGTCGGAGATGGTGGACGGCTGGTTGAGAACGCTTTGGAAATTTTCCACCCATCGCGTCAGGTTTTGCGTCTTCTCAGTGAGTAGGGTGGTTCCATCAGCACCGAGAAGAGGAGCGGTTCCTTTGACGGGGGCACCGTAGACAGCCTTGATGGTGGCGAAGAAGTTCTCACCTTCGTTGCAGTCCGCGTACCGTTGGATCTCCTCGGCCTTGTGAGTCATCCAGGTGTTCCGCATTTGCTGCAGCCGCTGCTGCACAAGACGTGACGTCGATCAAAGGCTGCCATGTTTGCATTAGTAATGAATGTCAATGTAGGCTTGTGTACCCAGTCTTTTCGGTGAGCAGAGTGTTGATGGCTGCGTCGTTGTGATCGAACAAGTCCCGTTGTTGACGAAGTGCGTGGCCGAGGACATCCAGTGCGTTGGATCGGACCAAGTCCCTCAGTTTGAAAAAGCAGTTCTCCACGGAGGCGTCCTCGTCGGCGCCTGGGAGGTTAGTTAGCCGGTTGGCCAGTGTTTTACTGAAATGGAGATGGTAAGCAGGTTCATTTGAGAAAACAATATTCAACTTACCTGGTGGTCACTTACCTTGAAGTCTCCTGCGTGGCTGTAGACAAAGTCTCATCTTGGAGAGTACAAGGCGATAATCCGTCTACCCAGTGGCATTCGGGATCGCCTTTGTCACCAGCACGTCTTACTGGTTTCGCCTCCGAACGAGGACATAGTCCAGCAGGTGCCCGTGTCTCGACCGGGAATGCACCCAGGTCGCCTTCTGACGCATCGGAAGTCAGAATATGGTGGCGGTGCTCTGCACAGGCGCGTTGGAGAAGAAGGCCAGTGTCATTGAGCCGTTGGGGGCTCAACAGTCCTTTCCATGTGGCGTAGTCTTTGCCGACGCAGACGTTAACTTCTCCAAGGACAAATAACTTATCCGCCTTCGGCACAGTCGCCAGCAGGGCATGCACTTCCTCGTAAAATTTATTCTTTGCTTCGTTGGAGCTGGTCATCGGGGGAGCGTAGGTACGGACGCCAGTGGCGAATTCACCACCCCGAAGAGGCTGGCAGAGGCTTATCAGCCGATCATTGATGCCCTGCGGCAGATAGGGCAGACGTCCACGATGTCGGTCCGGATGGCAAAGGTGATGCCGGCGTCGCGTTACTCTGCCTGGGGACCGCCATTCCAGAAGGTGAAGCCGGCACCCACCTCCTCCAGTTGGTCTTGCTCCAAGAATCGTGATTCACTGAGTGTGGCGATGTTCACCTTGCAGCGCGCCAGTTTCCGAGCGACTAGCGCCATCCTCCGTTCCGGTCGGTTGCTCCTCGGATAGTCTATAAGGGATCGAACATTCCAGGCTGCTAGAGTGAGTGGGCTCTCTCGAGCAACCCGGGGCACCTCGGAGGGTACGGTGGATGGGATTGGGAGAGGAATTGTTGATATCGTTTAAAGTTTTTCGACCGCATGAATTGCATTCTGCGAACCATGGTCTGCTACAGCTATCGTTAGACCTAGCATTTGTTTAGGACACTTTTTCCAGACCCCGTCCCTTGTGAGGGGGAGGAGTCATTACAGGAGCCTACCAAATTCCACTCTAAGTCATGATTTGGTTTAGTGAGAGAACGATCAACTCGCCCGGGCCTCCTACGCGATCGCTGCATTCTGTGCGGTGATATTTCGTTCATGCTGCTATTAAGCGAGTTCTTCCCATGTCTCCGAGCTGCTCTACAGGTGTCTGTATGACCTATTCTAAGTGTCCTTGTAGGGGTGCTTTTGCCGGCATCGTCTGTGACCACCCGTAGTTACATCGCCGTTAAATAACCCTGCAGGCAGACGCTAAATCTCCATTTTCCCAACGCGGCCATTAGATCGCAGTTTCATCTGCTTCAACATAGTTTAGCTACTGAGGACGCCAATACCTTTCAGAAGATAAGTATCGCTGATCCACCTTCAACATGCATTGCAGGCAGATTAGATGCAAATGCTTGGTTTGGTCTTCAAAGGCAGCCGATTCCTTTGCATCATACAAGAACTTTGTCCCGAAAACTGTCCTGTGCGTCCTTAGTCTTGTGGTGAGAATGATAACGCCATGGTTCCAGACGGAGTGCTTCAACCTGCTGAAGGTATGACTGGCTTTGGAACTCTGGCAAGAATGTAATATGTGACCCAATTTAGGGAACAGAGGATAGATTAGCGAGTAATACGGGACCGAGGGCAATAGGATTTTTATGGATGGAGCTAAATTTAAAAAAAGAGAGCGCCAACTTAATTTAACCCTTTCCATTGTTTTTAAGGTTATCATTCGTTGCCGGATTAGTAGGTCCTCCTACCGCCAACGAAATATTGTGTGACCCTACTAACCCGGCAACAAATGCTGACCCTGTAGTACGGTTGCGTATTACACGCTGACATATCTTTTGTTCCCTGAGCTTGGTGGTATACTACGTCGTTGCCGGAAATCCAACGCTCGATTCCATCCTCTAGCTGGATGTGTCTCGATATCGTTCTCCTAGGATACGCCAATTTGTCCCCTGCTGTGAAAAAGGTTCCATTGGCATTGATACATGGTTTGTTTTAGTCACCATTTGGTCCCGCTTGGTGTAGAACCACTGTTTTCTCTGTACCACTGGCGAAGCCCAACTTGGAGCAGTCGGAGGCGGTAGGTCCACACTTGGCCGCATGTCCCCATTCCTTGTGGCGATTACCGCACACTCATCCGCAAGCAATAGGCTATGAACGCTGGCCACGGACTCTTTCAAAAATGCTTCCAATTGCCACATTTCGTGCAATTTTTCTTCGGTTCGATCATTGCTGTCGATCTGTCACTATTCCTCATGGTAGGCAACCATCAACACGACGGGTAACCAGCGAGTGTAAAGATTGTAAGTAAGTATGCAACCCTGTTTCATCCAAGTAGTCACCGCAAAGGCTTCAGAGGTTGCCCCGTTGTTCGCGAAGCAAGCTATCATCTCATAGTGAAGTTGGTTATCAACTGGTCCTGTGTTCTTAGTTTTGTGTTGAGTAGGATGAGGTAGCAGTCTGCTTCTGCGATCAGCGCTGCCACCACTGACTCATCATGCCTTCACCTTCCAAACCTTGCGTAATCACGTCTGGCAACCTTTTCCTCACACTCCTGGTCCACTCGCTGCTGGGGCCCCCGACGTTTCCTTCTGTCCGCCTTACGCTCTTGGCCGTTTCGCTGCTGGAGCCGCGCGCGTCTTGGCCCTAGACTCTCGAGAACACGTAGCCAATCAACCTGCATCAGTTTACGGATTGGCTGCAGGTGACAGAGGACGCACGGTTTGGGTATGGGAATCACAACACACTGACAACTACAACTGGTCTGAGGAGACAGTTAGTGGCAACAGCTTGCAGCTCTTTGTCTCATTAACAGGTCGTCCTAAAAATCCGTATTCCCTGACTTCTGATTTGGAAAACTTTCCTGTTGTCGACCTCACAACTTCGACGATGACGCATGGTTCAAGCTCGAATGCTTTGGCCTGTCGAAGAAGGTTTGGTTGAATTTAGAGACCCGACTTTCGCTTTCATTGACCATCTTGATGTCATTGTTAATTATCGATATGCAGTTGCATGAAAGAGTGAGACCAGTTACCTGTTCAACTGTTGCAAACGATCATGTCAGCTGTGTGCTCAGCAGCATTTTTTGCCCAGGGACGGTGAATTATATTTGAGTTAGTTTATAGTGATAGCAGACTTGCACTGCATATACCGTACTTCCCCCCTATCTCGTCCACCTGAACCCAACATCGTGGAGGGATGAAAAAGATGGGAGGCAGGATCTAGCGCAGGGGTTGACAATGCTAAGCAGCCTATCTAAGCGTACCATTCACGCCTGCTCCAACACAACACGTTTACGCACAAACAGGAAAACTGCGTTTCCTACCAAAACTGACTGGCAGTACCTTAGAAGCCATAAAAAGTATGATAAATTGCAGCCTGACTCTCCATCCCGAGAGAAGGATCGACTTGTCCCTTCCAATTTGCCGTGTTTAGAACACCGTGATTAATACAAGGGTTAGTTAGTTTAAAGTAAGGAATATGCTCTGAGTGTCTTGAAGATACAGTCACCAGATTCAAACTCATCTCTTCCTGTTCCGACTTCTAGGCGTATGTTCATTGTTCGAGACAGCCGGCCATCTGAGGCTGGGATTGTTCGCAAGTGACTGAACGATCTATAGAGACCGTCTGCGCGTGCGACAGGTGACTCGCACCACAAACCCTACACTGGATTTTCACACAAGGGTGGATAATCTGCTTGGATCCCACATTAATTACAGTGACATAAAGGCCATATTCAGAGGGAGCCGAAGAAGGCACTTCAAACGCCTGGGGGCGACCACTCCAGAAGAAGGCGTAACCGGCACCCATCTCCTCCTGTTGGCCTTGCTCCGAGAATCGGGTTTCGCTGATTGCGCAATGTCCACCTGGTAGCGCGCCAGTTTCCAAGCGATCAGTGCTGTCCTCCATTCCGGTTGGTTGCTCCGCGCATCGTCTATAAGAGATTGAACATTCCAGGCTGATAGGATGAGCGGGCTCACCAAAGCAGCAAGGAGGGTATGGTGGGGGGGGGGGATTCTAGCAAGAGTGGTTGGTATTTTTAAGGTTTTTCGCCAGCTTGATTTTTAGTCTGCTAGCCAAGGTCTGCTGAAGCTGTCGTGATACTCAGCATTTGTTTATGGCACCTTTTCTAGCCCCCTCCCCACGAGGGGGTAAGCAGTGCTGTTCCTAAATATGAGTGCTTAGTCATTACAGGAGGCTACTGAACTGCACTATGGGTTATGAGTTGATTTAGTGAGAAAACGATCGATTCGCCTTGGCTGCCTATGTGATTGCTGTCACGCCTGCCGTAGGACATTTTCGACCTAGGAGAAAGAGAAGAGGGTGAGGGAAGTGTGAGGGGAGATGGAGGAGGGGAGATGGATGGGCAGGGAGAAGGCCAAAGAGGGAGAAAGGCAAGGGGAGGATAGGGAAGAGGGAGCAGACATACTAGGTGTGGAGGCACACACAACACCGGAGACCCTCACCTGGTTTAGCCCGCCAGTCCTGGTGGCTGCCTGGGTTATGGCCACTGGGTAGAGCCCAGCTTCAAGGAGCCACATTTAAGAGCTGCGTACTAGTCAGATGCGGCCACAGGAGCATGTACCACCTACATGAGACAAATGGAACGACCTAATGCTACCAGCGTGGTGGCTCCCCTAACAAATGACACCTTCCCCCGCATTAGTTTTTAGTGGGGCAGAATTGCACAACATCAGCCGCATTCTCCCCTCCTTCACCCTGCTGAGCTCGATCACTAGACTGAAGATAGAGTTGAGATCGAGCCAGTGCTTGATATAGTTCAATGCCTCGTCTACACGATCCACACACAACCTGAGGTTCCACACTACAAAACAAGTTTTCACTAAAAAAAGGTTTTAGAGCTGCTTGGATCTAACCTGAGCACGAGTGCCATAGAGGTCGAGTCATAAAGAAACCGTTGCATATTTTTCCTTTGTCCTGATAAAACCGAGTTGACAGCCTTATACTTCCCGAACTTTACCACGTCGTGATATAGTTACTCACCTTAAACTTACCGTAGTGCAGAATGTGCAGAGTAACGTAGGGGAACATAACTAACCATTGACCTCTCTCTCTCCCTCCCTCTGAATCTTGCCGTTTTCTTGAATATATTCCATGTGCGAGCAAGACAGCCATCTTGGACAGGAATTCGGTGCACGCGGTTGACAGAGCTCTCGTCTACGAGTACCATGGAGGCGATTGTAAGAAGGAGACATTGAGCATGACTCGCATTCCAGCAGCTAAGTTAACCACAGGTACACCCACAGCCCTGAATATAAGGTGTTGGCAAGCATCAAAGCCAGACTTTATTATATTATAGCAAACGCTCTAGAGTTACCGATGATAAGGCACATACTTGTCACATGAGGTTAGCGCAGATACAAAAATATATACATGAGAACAGGGTGTCTTAATGTGCTGGTTTATCCGCCAACGCGCGCGACGCCTTTTCGTGCGCAAAAGGCTACGCGTGACTGAAAGCGATTATATCGCATATGTGCCTCTACAGAGTAGATCATCCAATGCAGAATATGACCTGCAGTACATATTTTCATCAAGAGAAGAAACCAGTAAGCTAGGATAAAATCAATAAATGTAGGCACAAGGATGGGTATATGCCCATGCTGCAATTCCTGGCTGTAAAAGCTACAGCCCTCACAACCTGTCACGAAGTGGACAAAAATAACCATACATTATGCGCTCCAACAGGTTCAAAGTGAACGAAATAGAGATTTATATGTTATTCATAATCTGCATTCAACGTTCTCGCACTCAGTCAGAAGGTCCCCTAATTCAGTGTGCTGGCCATACCACATTAAAACGCTTCATCGCTTAGGCCATAATAGTACGGTAAATCAGTTGAATGTGACAGGTTAATGACATCAAATAGAAAAAATGGCCAGCCTGCCCACGTCGTCCATGTTAATACGTAACCCGCAAATTCGTAATGTAGGGCATGCATGAGAAACTGCCCTAACGACATGCTTGAAAACGTCCCACAGGTTGCTGCAGGTGGCTTAAGACGTGATCTGCTTTCCTCAGCAACAGCAGCAATTTAAAATTATTCCGGTGGTGGTATTTCGCCGATTTGGTTGCCCTCGGAGACCAGGTTAAAGCAATCACAGTAGAGACGGGACACTAATTTTTTGCCACTTTGTTTGAAATATCCTGAAGAAGCAGTTGATGCTAAAAAATTGAGCCTGTTTGCTTGGCCGTTTATATGACGCAGGGCTCTCACAGTGCGGGAGTATTGTCAGAACAACAACCCTCTGCGACCTCCCATTCCTGTCTGAGGGCATACAGCAACGTCTCCTTGAAACCCTTCTCCAATCTGTCTGCCGCTTGCAATTTTGCGTGTACTTTCACCAACGACCTTGAGGTTTATTGACCTTCGATCTACTGGCTACGGAAATATGTCCATTACCATTGATGCTCAGGTCGTTGAAGCCATCATTTGTGCAATTTCACACAATACCACTGTTTCCTCCACGATGATTAGTAGCCTCATCTTTCAGCACCGGAAAGCAAAGAGGTGTTCTATCTTCTATGCCGTCAGGGTTTTCACGGTTTAGTTAGTTAGTTAGAGTTTCGTGG
This sequence comes from Schistocephalus solidus, assembly GCA_017591395.1. Taxonomy (NCBI): domain Eukaryota; kingdom Metazoa; phylum Platyhelminthes; class Cestoda; order Diphyllobothriidea; family Diphyllobothriidae; genus Schistocephalus; species Schistocephalus solidus. The sequence goes on along the minus strand of WEDG01002650.1, from coordinate 38,031 downwards.
ACCCCGCCCCTTGGGACTCCAGTAGAGACCTTCATATGACAGACTTTAATTAATTATCTAGCAGCACAGTTATCGAAGTTGATCACTGGTTACTCTCATGAAAGCTTTCCATCATCATTAAGTGAACAGGTAGTTCAAGATCAGGTAGGAGTGCATACACAGGCCCTTGTGAACCCGATTGCTTCAGCGACTGTGGGGTTCAGTATAACGTGCGCCATAATCATGCACTGAAGTCTGTGCACCATCTGCGTGAATCGCTTCGGACATCCGAATTTTAGCCTTACTTTGTAGAGGACATCACCTCTCGTTACATGGGAGATTTTCATCAGATTCGCAAGAGTTTTCTAGCGGTTGATCCACAGTTCCTGAAACCTGAAGAGGGCAAGAAACCGGTCGATCTAGCAGTTTTTCCTGACACATCATAACTAGCATGTTACCGCACCGTTGATAAAGAAAATTCAGCAGCTGCAGTTCACGGGTACGTAGGCGCATCCATTTTCTCTTCTCTAGCATCGGGCGGTACAAGAATACGTTCATGAGGGATAATGCTGTGTTCGTTTGTGGCCCTGCAGGCGTGGAACCCAGCTGCCGTTGCGGCTGCCGGCCCCTTGACAACCTAGCAATCCTTCTCTGAAAGCGCCGTATCTACTTGTGTGAGCATTATAGTCTCCACGTACAATCAATTTGTCCGCCTTGAGTAGAGCCCCGATGGAGGCCTGCAATTCTTGCCATTATAGAGATTTTTTGTCACTTCCAACTACGGAAAATGATAAATATATGTTGCCTCCAAAATTTGAGGAAAGGAGATTATGCGCTATGTATGTCGACGGAGACTGCTAGCATGATTTTCCGGGAAGAACATACTGTGGTTTACACAGTATAACCTTATCACGCTACGCATTTTCAATAAGTAGCAAATATGTTATGCGGATTATCATAAGGCAAACAGAAAACCCAGAAATCTTGTGTTCCGAGATCGCTAGTTTCGCTACGCCGAATGCTTTAAACCAACCCTTATTCAAAATTACTATTCAATGTACTAACTATATTCTAATCCTGCAACTGGCTTGCGGTTTTTAAATCACCTGTATCTGCCGTGTGTTCAACATAGAGCAAAAATATAAGGTACGGAGTTGCTCTCTCTATAGTTATTTTGAGTAAGACTTCGTTTTTAGCCTTAGGCTTGGGGAAATGATTCAGTCTAAACATGTTTGCTACTTATTGAAAGTACCGAGCATCTCAGTCTTGTTAGTCTCTGGCAGTCTACATGGTAGATGGAAGAGAAATGGAAGCTGACTATGGCCAACCTATTCCCACGGATCCCCGATGCACTCCTCAATATAATATATCTGAATCACAAAATGTCTGGCTTGGAAGCTTGCAGACAGTGCTGTGCGTAGACATATGGAGAGATTAGCTGGTGAACTGCAAGTCAAGCTCAGTGGTTCATCCCTACTGTGGCCTCCATGTCACTTTAACGCACATGTAGCACCTGTAGACAAGAGCATTGAGATCTTTCAACCACATGCACCCAATTACGGCCGACTCGAATAGCGGAATCATTCCCTGAAACGGTTAGATTCAGAAAGAGAGGGTAATATCGACTCTTGGTTCTGGGCCCTACAGCACTCAGTGCATTCTGTGTACTGTGATAAGTCTAATTCATGTAAATATATAACGATGCGCAAAAATTCATGGAGTGAATGGCTGCCAACTGATGGGATAACCCAGCAATCTCATGACTGGGGAGGGGCAAATTTTAACGGTTTTGCGTTTATGTGAAAACCAGCAGCCCTCTCCTTTTTTGTGAAAAATTGTTTTGCGGTGCGGCAGATGCTGCATGAGTCTGCCATCACTATAAACTAATTCACGTGCAACTCACGGTCCCGCGCACACCACGTCGTGGAACGTACGGTGGACATCTTAGTTTATAAGTGTCGAACTGAAAGGTGTATAGAAGGCGTAACCGGGGTGTCATAGGTGGTCACACAGATAACATCAGCACGGTAACTTTAGAGCAGGCACGAGAATGTTGCCGGCAGTACACAACAAGGTTCAAAAATCCGCGTCCTATTCCTCTGCCTACACACACCGTCTGCAAGACTGAGTCTGATTTACTGAAAAAGGGTAAGTTTATCGCTATTAAGGAGACATTAGGTCTCTCAGTGGGGCTTGCTTCGCAGTGCAGGCAAAATTGCAAAAATTGGCCACGGTTAAAACCCTCCTTGTGAGTGCAAGTCTAGAGGCAAGGATGCGAGACACTGGCGTTGACTTTGCCATCAGGAACAGCGACGAGACTGCACTGCCCCCTACAGAAGGTTATCAACGATCATCTCAAAACTATTGGGTATCCGATGTGCGGAAACATATTCAATAACCTCCTGCCTACTTATAACGATCTCTGTCGACGTTTAGGTCAGATATTACGCAGAATTGCAGGCCTCCCACGGGGCTCCACCGAAGGCGGACAAATTGATTGTACGTGGAAACTATAATGCTCACACAAGTAGATACGGCACTTTCAGGAGAGGGTTGCTAGGTTGTCAAGTGGCCAGCAGCCACACCGGTGGCTGGGTTCCGCGCCTGCAGGGCCACAAAGAACACAGAATCATCCCTCATCCACGTATTCTTGTACCGCCCGATGCTAGAGAAGAGAAAATGGATGCGCCTGTGTACCCGTGAACCGCAGCTGCTGAATGTTCTTTATCAATGGTGCGGTGACATGCTAGTGATGCGTCAGGCAAACTGCTAGATCGACCGGTTTCTTGCCCTCTTCAGGATTCAAGAACTATGGATCAACTGCTATGAAACTCTTGCGAATCTGACGAAAATCTCCGATGTAGCGTGAGGCGATGTTCTCTACAAAGTAAGGCAAAAATTCGAATATCCGAAGCGATTCACGCAGATGGTGCACAGACTTCAGTACATAATTATGTCGCACGTTATACTGAACCCCCAGTCACTGAAGCATTCGGGTTCACAAGAGCCTGTGTATGAACCTTCACCTTATCTCGCACTACCTATTCACTTAATGATGATTGAAAGCTTTCATGAGAGTCACCAGTGATCAATTTCGATAACTGTGCTGCTAGATAATTAATTAAAGTCTGTCATATGAAGGTCTCTACTGCAGTCTCCAAGGGGCGGAGTCCACGAACTCTTGTTCGCGGCTTACTAAACCGTGAAAATCCTAACGGAATAGAAGATAGAACACCTCTTTGCTCTCCACTGCTGAAAGATTAGACTGCCAATCATCGTGGAGGAAACGGTGGTATTGCGTGAAATTGCACAAATGATGGCTTCAATGAACTCAGCATCAATGGTAATGGACATATTCGCGTAGCTAGTAGATCGAAGGTCAATAAAACTCAAGGTCGTTGGTGAAAGTACCCGCAAAATTGCAAGCGGCAGACAGATTGGAGAAGGGTTTCAAAGAGGCGTCGCTGTATGCCCTTAGAATGGAAAGGGAGGTCGCAGAGAGTTGTTTTTCTGACAATGCACACGTACTGTTGGAGCCCTGCGTCATATAAACGGCCAAGCAAACAGGCTCAATTTTTTAGCATCAACTGCTTCTTCAGGATATTTCAAACAAAGTAGCAGGAAATGAGTGTCCCGTCTCTACTGCGATTGCTTTAACCTGGTCTCCGAGGGCAACCAAATCGGCGAAATACCACCACCGGAATAATTTTGAATTGCTGCTGCTGCTGAGGAAAGCAGATCACGTCTTAAGCCACCTGCAGCAACCTGTGGGACGTTTTCAAGCATGTCGTTAGGGCAGTTTCTCATGCATGCCCTACATTACGAATTTGCGGGTTACGTATTAACATGGACGACGTGGGCAGACTGGCCATTTTTTACTATTTGATGTCATCAACCAGTCACACTCAACTGATTTACCGTACTACTATGGCCTAAGCGATGAAGCGTTTTAATGTGGTATGGCCAGCACACTGAATTACGGGACCTTCTGACTGAGTGCGAGAACGATTGACTTCAGGTTGTGAATAACAGATAAATCTCTATTTCTTTTACCTCGACAGGTTTGAGTCCATAGTGCATGGCATATTAGAACACAGAGCGATCATCTTTTGCAAGAAATGTTCTGTATTCTTTTGATACTGTAGCCTCAGAGACTGGGACCAATGCATACTAAATGGTTGCATTCATGATTGGAATTTTGGACTTTAATTTGACTGGAAGGCCCTAGGCTCCAATGAAATGTAGCATCAGCAGCAGCCACAGAACTAGCCAAATCTCTAATTCTTTTGTGGAGTGACTGCGGTTTACTTGAGCTGATCAACAGTGAGACGATTTCATCTTATTTAGTTAAATTAAAACGCATGCTAAGTAAACCATCGCAGCCACTACAGCAATTAGTTCTGAAGTCAGGCGAGATGGAGTCTGAGCAGTGGCCGTAACCTTGTCTGCCTCAATGGACATGTAACTATAAATACCGTCACCGACCTCTACTATCTACAGGTGGGTCGTTGCACAATTTAAGTAAAATCAGAAAAATGATCAATTGATCGGTATCATGGCCTCGGAGGGGTCAGTCCAAGTCTTGGATTAGTAAGTATGTGTTTAGTACATTGTTTACCATCCAAGTGGAGATATAAACTAAGTCTATGTTAAGAACGCAAATGTTGAGGATTATTTTTACTATCTAGAAAACTCTTCATTTATTCATGTTTTTAAAACTGTACTGTACTCAACACATGCCTTCTGCCACCCACCACCCGCAATTACGTCTGCTTCCCAGTCCATGATCATTTCAACCTCATCAAAATTAATTGATGTTGGGACACTAAGGACTAGCAACATTGACGTTGTGTGTGTTTCGATGTGCAGATCCCAGACGCGTTTCATATTTTGAAGACTATGTCGGACGGTAACATTCTCATATTCTCATTTAAGGGTATGTGTGACACTGCACCTCTCACCCTTTGTCGTTTACTGTCCAAAAATCCTACACCCCAGGAATCCGTCAGCTATTGATTTGCGGACATTAAAGGTAGGCAGTCAATGAAGTGATAGTTTCCACTCCTCTAATTCCTCTTTTCCTGTTGGACTGTAGCCCATTTTATCTTATGACGACCAAAAAACGAGCGTCCAAAATGGGCGAATAAATATTCTGTTGAAATGAAGGTCTACGTGGCCGGTTTATCTTGAGATATAACAGAACTATTCTCGTCGGTAGTAACACCTCCAATTGCCTAAATTCCTAATATTCCAGAATTCCTTATCAGACCACTCGGACACGACAGAAAGAATGCCTATTGTGAGATCAACATCGCCCGCAGGTAATCCTTTGCCTTTTTAACTACGTTTTCGTAGAGAGTAGCCATGGGCGTTGAAAAGGCGACGCGTCCATGGGACAAGGCATACTCTATCGTCTCCCAAGGCCTCCATGTGCTGGCTTATCCAAGCGAAATTGCTCCACACAAAGAATTTCGATGAACTAAAAAATCAGATAGCTACCCTGCAGCAACGCCTGGATGAGTACCTAGGGTACTCTACCTCAAGTGCCCCCCCAGTATCGCATGGAAGGGCCCAATATCAAACAGATGGTCACCCTAAGTGAGCTGAGTAGTTCAGTAAAGCCTTATCCGACAACAGATACTGCAAAATTTTCTCGTAGATAACCCACTTATCGTCCTTTGGCGGCGACAACGTCAACGCCTTTGCGGCCCGTTTGTTTGCCGCATTATTTCAAGAGGAAAGAATGTATTATCTAACATTTTATGGGTGACAGCAGGGGAAAAACCTTCTTCAGCTCCTCGATCTACGCGCTCGTAGTTGGTAAGACATTATGTCTCTCTTCATTGACTCACCACCTCATGCAGACGTTTTAAATAGGTGGAGTAACTCCCAGTCAGCTGATAAACAACAGCTCGAAAGGGCATTTAAAAATGCTTTTAAGAAAGCTTATGACCGATTGCAAAAGCGCGGACTTAAGGCATCACAGGGCAATAACTTGACGGGTTAGTCAGCTAAAGATTTATCTAATTACAATAGCTACCTTACCTGCAGTAAATGTTGGCTATTACTAACACTTACATTCTATTTAAATATATAAAATAAAGTAAAAGTTCAAAACTGGCAAATTTTCTTATTGCTCCCTTTCAGAGTGTGAACCAACGGGTTGAGCGCAATCACCAGCAGGCCCCTCAACGATACCATAAATTGCTTTTGACTTGTCCCAGATGTATGTATGTATGTACTTTCCTATTTTGTGTTTCGAATTATTTAAAACACTTTTCAAACAAAATGCATTAAAGAAACCTATGCAGTCTTACAAGAGTTAAGTAATTTTCAAGAGAAAACGTGTTTTATGGACGGGAGGGCTTAAATCTTGCGTTTACTGCGTAGGGGGTCTACGTCAGGAAAGAGGGGTCCCGCCAAGGGTGTTGAAAATGAGATACTAATTTTCGGATCCGATTCGGGTCCAAATCTTGCGCCAAACTCGGATGCGATTTGGATCCGAATTATCGTATCCCCGGATCTGATTCGGATTAGATTCGGGTCTGAATTGTACGTATGGATAGTTAGCACATACAGTTATTTGGGACACAGATCAATATTCAATTTCTATTAGAGTTTTTGCTTCCACTTGGAGGATCGAAAGAGATAACAGTTTAGGTAAACCGGGTTTCTAGCTCTTCAGGTGCCTATGCACATTTAAACACTTCACTTCAATAGTTGACTTTGATACAAGTCAGAAAAAATGGATAATCCTGAAAGTGTGAACAGAGGAATGCGACTGATAAAGATGTTTGACACCTTCAAAAAGTCTGCGGTGGATTTGAGCACTATTAAAATTATCGACCACATTTAATTTGCAAATGCGAGTTAAATGATGACTTCGAATTCTTATCTTAGTCGACAAACAAAACAACGTCTTGTGATACCTGTCAGCTCTCTTTCTTTGATCACTTTATACTATCTAGGGACAATGGTTTTGCACTTTACATAGTTTATTTCGATTTCACCAAGGCCTTCGATCGTGTTTACCATGCCCTACTTCTCCTGGAACTCTCCTCTTTTGGCATATGTGGTAAACTTCTGAACTTGATATGTTCTTACCTGAGCTCTCGCACACAATATTTTAAGATCTCCAATAGTTTCTCAAACCCCGCACGTGTGCGGAGTGGAGTTATTCAGGGTAGTGGGCTTGACCCGCTCTTATTTTGTCTTTTTGTCAATGATGTACCATTTTTATTTCAGAATGTTAGGCTTTTTATGTACGCCGACGATTTGAAAGTTGCCTATCGATACAAGCCGGCAGATCTTGACACCATGCTTGATCTATTAAAAAATGATCTTGAGGCCTTTGCCCAGTGGTGCTGCACATAGCGCCTTTCCCTTTCTTGGCACAAATTTTCTGTTATGGTTGTTGCCGATAAGCATCAGCCTCAACTAAACATAGAGGGCCACGATCTAACTGTGCCTGGCGTTGTTAAGGATCTGGGCATATCATATTCCAACGGTCTCAATCTTTTAGAGTATTGTGCCCTGATTGTCTCCAAAGCACGCAAAACTACCGGGTTTATCATCCGAAATTTTAAACCTATTGATATTAGACTCCGCCTTTAAATAAATATACGTAAGGTCTGGCCTGGAATACTGCTCGTTTCATTTTAGCCTTTTGAAAATATAATCGGTACAGCACTTCTTTACGAAAAGAATTTTATCGTCGGAGCACCGTATTCGGACGTATCCAGAACGCTGTGGGCTTATAAACGTTGATCCCTCATGTTTTCGCAGAGTACAGAAGAGACTCTTCTTACTGTTGAAGCTCGTGAATAGTTGTAAATTTAGTCTCCTTACCAATGTGAGGCAGCTTGAGCACCCTTGGCGCAGCAGTCATCGCAATGCCTCTTTATTTTTTCCATTAGCTCGCACAGTTAAATATCATCGGTTATTTTCGGTAAATGCCATAGCCATATGGAATAAACTACCCCAGAATATAAAAAGCCTGCGAAATAATTCTTCGCTTAACAGAAATATTACAAGTTTTTTTGAATTCAGAACAGCTTCCGAGAATTCTGCGGGCCGACAAGGTAGAATCTGTTTTCCAGTTCGGTGGTGTTCGCGGCATCTGAGCCCGATCCCAGGTCCTACCTTGAGGGCTGTAGCACCGTCTCTGCAGGCTGCACCCATTGACATCTTCGGCAGGCGGTAAGCAACCGTTCACGGATGCACTCTTGTCTGGGGCCGAATCCCGGTTCCTAAAAAAGACAAAGAGATTGCAAACAAAGTGAACTTGTGTTAGCCCTTCTCTGATCTGAGCTGCTATCATCCCACATATAGCAGTTCTTTCTCCTGAATAACATAAAGATACGAAACAGACTAATAATATATATATATATATATATATATATATATATATATATATATATATTCAGGAGTTTCTTTCACTGCCAGCCAGATCCCCAATGAAAATTTCGTCTGAAAATGCCTGTTAACCGGCATTAAATACTATTATAATTATAATAATTATTATTATCATTATTATTAAGCCCAACTAGACCAGCTTTCATTGGAAAATAAGGCCATGGTTATAAGATAGTTTAATCAGTCTCATTAATTTTCTGTGCATATTATAATTTATTAACGTGATCATATTTTTCTTACCTACGAAAAATATGCAGTACATGATTCAGTCTCATTCGCTTGAGGTATTTTAAACCTATGAAACTTCGAATAAGAAAGTAGTTGCAATCGTAACTTCTTGCATCTATAATTTTTGTACTTTAGAATTTTTTTAGCTCATTATCGCCTGTGTGGTTAGAGTTGATTTGAGCTGCCTCAATTATATGGTAATGATGTACAGTAGATTGCTTAACTCATGAAATGTCTATATCTATATCTTGCAAATTTGTACATCAATATTTTCCATCTTAAACTTGAAATTATAAACAGGAAGAAGATTGGTCTCATCGGATTTTCCGCAGATATAAGGAAATGACGCTACCCGTTCTCCACCAGAGCCATTAAAAGTAGAATCTGATAGTCTATCTGATCAGATCAGTTTAGTTCAGTCCATCTCCTAGGAATGGGTTGAATTTGAGACACATTACATGTTTTGTTTGCAGTTTTTTCACATGGTTTTCCAAACAAAAGGTTAAATGAAGAACTGGGTCATGCATGTCTTCTGAATAAATTTATCTCCAAGCACTTAGTGCTTAAACTAGTCAACCCACTTCCCAAAATTCGCATTAGGCATGGTATTTTGAGAATTTATGGCTCAGAATTTTGATTTGATCAAGATAAAACCGTGCTCCTACTTTTCAGTCATCAACCTTAACCACCAAATAGCTTCATTACAGTTGTAAAGCTGGAAGTAACTTTGAGTGCTACCGTAGCAAGCGGTTGGGAAATGCCTCTATGCGCAAGATAAGCCGGCCAGTAAATTTCACCTTAGTCGTTTCTGCTGTTGTTAAACGTACTAACTGTGCACATACTGCCACCAGAATCAATTATCTACCGCCATGCTGCAGTTCAAAATCTTAAAAACTGGAAATTGTTTTCTTAGAGATGAGGAAACATGCGCAGCATGGATGAATCAACTTATCAACCTTAAGAATTTGTGGCAGGTGCTTTAATTCTGAGTTGCAGTTGATAAGTCTATCAAATCTACAGAAAACATAAAGGTAGCTGGATATATAGACATGGCAACTGACCTCTTGGACAAGTCAAAACAGTCCGTCTTTAGCCCGCACAGCAAACTTTAGATTTAAATTTGGCTGTGAATGCTTTAAATGCTCACCGTTTTGTGGAGACACACTTGATTAATTTTAACTGGACTTGGACCCGCATAGAAAGCCATCTGCAGACGATAAGTTTTAGCAAAATGTCCCTTTAGAAATATGGGCTCTCAGAGCGTAAAACATTAAACTAAAGCAGTGGTCACTTTTTTTCCATATAATTTACTAAGGACCTACGTTATATCTAATGGGACGCTGAAATTTACTTCATTAATGACTGTCCAAATTTTACGTTTATACTTCATAATAGGCTTTTCTACAAAAGTGGCCTACCTGTACCCACTTCCCAGGGTGGTTTGATGCAATATTTATCCTTAATGAAGGGCATTCGGTGAGTTTATTTTGGGTCTGGTCTGCTGCACTGCGAATACTACCATTGGAGGCCAGCTTGCGACAAAGCACCAGCTGAATTTTATTCAGCGATTGCAAAAAACCTGCCTATATTCTTTGGGAGAATTCCCTGGGCCTTGCAGCTCTGATTTTTAAATGTGTCTGCTACTCAGCCAACCATAAACCATTTTTCGAGAGTATATAATCAGATGAGAGGTGTGCGCCTTATCCGTGTACGGCTTATTTGCGTCATACTCAAAAAGAAATTGAACTATGTGACTTACAACCAGAGATACAAAATTGGTCATGTGATTAAAATTGGATGACTAGCTTAGTTTACAAAAACTTTGATCACGATTTACTATGGTTCACCTGCTAATCTTTTTTTAAAAACCACCTCTGCTTTCCGCGATATACTTTAACAGTACAGGTGGGGCGCGTAATGCGATCGGTAGCCATCCCTCTACCTCGGAAATTTATCGGTGAGCAAACAAACAGATGTGATAACGAGAGAAGAGTGAAAGCATCTTATAAGGTTTCGGGGTTCAATCTTCTGGAAATTTACCAAAATTTTGCCTGGAAGTCTAAAACTACTTCAGAGAGCCTTTTGAAGTAGTTTGTTTTAGTTCAGTCTATGGACTAAGTTTCTTTGGTAACTACGGCTGTGTGTGAAAGCCATTGTTTTTTCCGCACTCTTTTTTGACTCCCGTTTGTTATAGAGGGATCGAACGCACGTAGAATAGTATGTGTGTTGAAGGCCACATATGCTTAAATACAAATAAATTAATGTTTCTATTACCTTTTTATATGGGTTTTTCATGCCTTATCATGCTGTCGGTGCTCATTTAAATTTCTGCGCGTAGTATTTATATCTATACCAGGGTAATAATTATAAACCTGATAGAATACTTTCGGGAAATCGTCGTGTACTATGTGCCTACAATGTGCCACTTAATGTTGTTCCGTATAATGCTTTAGCCATAGTTTTCTCGCCATGTGTTCCTTATCGCTGTCAGAACACTCCCTCGGAATGCAGTGGACGGGACGCCGCTATCGGTTCGGCTAGCCCTGCCCTCCCTCTACCCCTCGCTTGAGAAGCCTGAGAAATATCGATTTATTCGTCGTCGAAGTTTTTCGTCCTGCGCAGACGTCTCATGGATGGAAATGAGGACACAGACCAACGAGTATGCGAAAAATGCATGGGCTTACGTACTGCGGGAATCACCGGTTTTGGGGGGGTGGTGATGTGGCTGCTTGCCATCTGATACGAAAATCGGCTGTTAAAGGCACATTTTTGATACGACTTTGCTGTCAGGGTAAACATGTTTACTCATTTTCGTCTTCTTTTTTGTGTAGTGAACACTCCTTCAAAATTTGTTCCTCGCTTCGTGGCCCGCATGGAATATCTCATGATCGTAGTTTTATATTTAAGTTGCCTGTAAGTATTGCAATTTTTATTGTACGAAATTTTTTTCTTTAACTAATATATATATATATATATATATATATATATATATATATATATAAACCGGCAAGACAACGAGCTCGTGGCACAGTGGGTAGAGCGTTGGACTTCTGCCCAACAAGGTCGCGAGTTCGAGGCTCGGGCGCCGCAGCGCCTGGCTTTGGGTATGGCTGGCTGAGGACGGCTAATAAGCCAGAAATGGCCATTCCAGTCTCCCTTGTCTTTGTCGGTCATGTTATTCTGCTTATATATATATATATTAGTTTCTCACGTGACTTGCTCGTAAATGAGAAACTCGTATGTGCTTGAATTTTTCTAAGCTTTATGCTTTTCTTATTAGTCTTTGCTTTTATTTTATTTCCGTATATTGTACATGTGTTCTTGTTTATTTAAGCCATGTCATCCAAACAACTGCACGAACACACTGTCCAGATAGTGCCTTCCGAAATATCAGTCTTCCGCGTCAAGTCCGCGTCGATGACTTGATTGGGCAGCTGGACGAAGAAGAGTTAGTTAACCAGTTACTTAAAGGTGGTGCTGGGACTACCCATGGCCCTGCACCACCAATTCCTCGTCTCTGTATTAGACCCTACCAGTGGCGTTCCGAATGTTTACATGGCTACGCGGAAGATGGAAATGCCACAAGTTTTCCTCAAGCTATTTCCCTATCTGCATCATTTGATCGGAGGCTTATTTACAGCATATCCCGTGCCACTGCGTTTGAAGCACGAGCCAAGTACAATCAGTATGTGAAGACCGACCAGTACGAAGTGAGTTCGTGGATCCCATGAAATGAATTTCCTTAGTTTTCATTGCGTGAAGTAACTTTAAAAACCTAGGTGGCTAAGATAACCTTTGTTTTTATCTTTTTTTCCTTACCATTGTAGCTCACCTAACATGTATTCTTCTTATTAAAATGTAAACTCGATTTTACTTTAAATGCGAAAATTCAAACAGTTAACAAATAATGCAAGTTATCGGCAGTCTTAGTGAGTACTCTTCGTTTCCATTCGACTACCGATTGCGAATAGACCAGAAATCACTACTCTGGTCTTGGCACGGATTGTTTTTACGGACAGTAAGCCCGGGTGATAAGTCCTACAAATGGCTACTCTACATAACGTAAAGACAGTATTTAGCAATCATCCTGGGGTATTCTTATATTGTAACTGAATTAGAATCACGCTTGATATTTTCATCAAAATTTTCCAGTATGCTCAATTTTTCATGGGCTAGCGCGCATTTTTAAACGCAACTTTCTATCGTTACGTCATAACCATGTGCTACGAAAGACTTCTTAAAACGCGTTTCTCTTTTTAGGATTTTTGGCAGTTTTGTATTTTACATGTTTTTGTTGAAAATCATTATTTTTTCAAATTAATGGTCTTTTCGATTTGATTTAGGACCATAAAGGCATTCACTGCTTCTCACCTGTTGTCAATATAATGCGTCATCCACTTTGGGGACGAACTCAGGAAACGCTCGGTGAAGATCCATTTTTGACCGGTGCTCTCTCGAATGCCTTCGTGCGTGGTCTGTCCGGATTTCCTCTAATAGGCCGCATCCCCCATGATGATAAACATTTGTATTTGGCCGCAGCATCTTGCAAACATTTTGCAGTACATGATGGACCGGAAAATATACCCGTTTCCAGACTGTCCTTTGAGGCAAATGTGTCTGTAGCGGACATGTGGCTTACGTACTTTCCCGCTTTTAAAGAATGCCTTGAAGGTGGTGCACAATCCGTTATGTGTTCATATAATGGCATTAACGGTGTGCCTGCTTGTGCAAACAAATGGCTACTAACATCGGTCTTACGAAAGGCTTGGAAATTTCCTGGTATGCTGGAATTTTGTCCTTGCAGTTAACGTGGCAATTGACAGTAAATAAAGGCAATGTTAGCGGTAGCAATTTAAATTAGATGTTGCTCTGTATGTGTTATCATGTTGTATCGTCTTTTTTTCGTAAACTAGGATCAGTGTATATATGAACGTGGCTGATCTTAAAGCGTTCTATGCGACCAAAGTCCAATAACCAAACTAGAAAATGAGGACTGCCTCATTTTTATGTATTGGGACTAAAAACATCACCTTCTTTTTGACAAATGATTTCTGTGATTCCATATCTACGCATGTGCGTTTTTTTGCCAGTGTTTAATCTGTTTATTTTTATAAGACGAATTTTAACCGAAAGTCTTAGAAACTTTAAAGGCTATCCAAATTTCAAGACTATTTTAAGTGACGCTTAATAATACTGATCGCTTCATGCTGTGATCAATATGTTTCTAGTTGGTTTTTCACGAGATGTTTCTGCGCCCGTGGTCCGCAACCAGGTTATTTCATCAATTTTGTTCAAATCAGTCATTGACACTCTATTAGGCAAATCTGCGTAAGGGTTTTCATTTTTCTATTTAGCCTGTTTTGTGTGGTTCGAATTGATATTCTATGCGAAATGCCGGATATATCCTCTATATATCATTACGGAATTCTACTCGCCTCAAAGCTGAATTTTTGTAATTTTGGCCACTTACCGATGTCGGCCGTGTTTTTTTTTCTACACAAGTCGATCTAAGATAGAAGGACTGCAATGAGTAAATTTCTCCCTTTGTTAGCCTAAAATTAATCGGTTGTAAGTCGCCTTTGATCTGCAGGCATGTGAACGCATTGTAATTGAACGTGGTCGTCAATGCCACGTTGTCCACTAAGTGTGTGTACCTATCCGTCTAAGATGACTGAAGTAGTCACAGTGCACTTTTGGGGTATCTTCTCGTCGCTTTCCTTTCTAGTTTTTATATTAGCCTGCCTTTGAAAATAGGGCAAATTATCTGCCATCCAAGGCGACTTCCATAATTTATTAATCTCACTTTTTGACAGAGGATAATACTCTGTTGGGTTTCCCTTGCTAATTAGTAGAGGTACTACCTGAAGCCAATCCACGCCTCTTAGCATAATCTGATCGTCGTATAAGCTAAAAGAATGCACACATCAGGCTATTTCATGGAACGACCTCTAACACGATGTCGCTGATTGAAACGTCCGAAGTTACCTGTGCGCAACATAAAACGCTCCGACTCCGAATGTTGCCAGCTGGCGGAATGACTTGGTTCTTTAAATTTATGGTCAATTTCTAATGACTCCTTTGCCTGTTCTCGTAGAAAGTCACCAACACGATGTCTGGGTTGACGCCGTCTGTTGCGCATAAGTAGCCCGACGATCATATGTGAGGCATTCGAACGATGGTTCCACCTAATCCCCAGTCAGTTTGATGTCACTTGTTTACTGGCTATTACGGTGTGATAACAGTCATCTTGGAAGGCCGTACACTGGCGGAATTACTCCTTTCTTCCAACAAAGTTTCAGATTGTAATATCTGCATAATGCAGCCACGTATCGTCACTCACTGTTACGAGGTCTGGGTTAATACCGCTTAGTTCTGAGGGCCGAGTACTTATCCAGCACACGTAAACCTTTAACGCCGCCTGCATGTTGTTTTTTTATCGAACACAATGGGTGTGGGCAAACATTGATCTCGATGTTGTGGAACTCTTCCTCAATCTTATTCAAATACCGCTCAAATCCTTGCTGCCCTTACCCAAGACCCTGTGGTTCTTCGGTTAGTCCGGCACACCAACGAGGATTTGTACTTTTCACATAAAATTTATAGTATATTATTCGTGAGCATATTCATTGAGTTAATGGTCTTTCGATATATCGTTGCCGGCTATTTGTTTAGGCTTGCGTGGCAATATCTGCTCGAGTTTTCTCTGGTGTCAGGTTGGCTTTACTCTGGGCGCAAATAACGGAATTTCTATATGGTGATTTTTTGCCACAAATACTTACACTCTAGGAGAGGAGTTTGCTTTTGCCGCTTCTTCGCTAGTCCCCCATTCGCTTTGTTTCATTTCTGTGCTACTTCTGATTGTAGGTTTTGTAATCAGTGACGAGGGTGCACTGCAATTTATGGTCTCCCATCACAAGGCTTTTGACAATTTTTTTGAGGCTGCATTAGCTTCCGTGCGTGCTGGTGTTAATATTGAGAACTCTGTGCCGGAGATGAGGGGAGTTTACAGTGACCTGCCTCTGCTCGTGAAAATGGGAGTGATCAAGCGTTCTCAATTGGAAGCTTTGGCTCGACCGCTCTTCCTAACTCGTCTCCGTCAGGGTGAATTTGATCCACCCGAAAGCAATCCCTATGCCAAACTGACCCCTGATGAGGTACGCTTGCTTTTTCTGTAGTTAGATCATGGGTTTTGTGCATATAATTTTGCGGATTAAAGGAACCTTAAAATGGGCCAAGAAAAGCACATCTTTTCTTTGCGTTTCAATAGAACTTATGTTGTTATTTTAGTTTGTTCAGAGCGAGCGTCATAGGCGTCTGTCACTCATTGCCGGCTGCAAATCGACCGTTTTGCTGAAGAATCTGCACCACTTTCTCCCACTGGCCAGTCTAAAACCCCATACAGGCAATCGCGTTCTTCGCAAATTAGGCCTGGCTGGCCCGTTTGCCAAGCGCATAGATGAGCTGCTGGGATCTTACGCACCCACGCGAATGCCGCATTTTGAAGTGAATTTAGAACGAGGTGATTCTCTAAATTGCCGCATGGCTCTCCCCTCTGAGGTTATCCCCAACAGGATATTTTCGGTTGAGTATAATGATGGCAATGAGCGTTTTTCTTTTTCACATCCTCTTACGACTGCCTTGTCGTTTACCTCATACTTACCCCACCACCTCGACAACCTGTAAGTCCAACTCTGGTCAACCTGAGCAGCAAGCTTTGTTGCTTGTGATTTCGCGCCTGACGTCTGATCTTCTATTTTTTCCGCTGCATTGTAATCAGCCAGCTACGGTTGACAATGGAATCTTGTTGGAGTATCGCCGGTCGATCACCCCTCAGTCCGTACCAGCCCTTCAAGTGGTGTGAGGAATAAATTATTGTCTCACTACATCCTCTCGCATGCGGGATGCTTTACGGGGAAGTCGGTTGCATGATTCAATCATTCCTGTTCCCTGAATTGGCCGATCCTCCTAAGGAATTATCGTGTGCATCTTTTGTTCTTGGAGAGCTCCTTGAGTGTACTGGCCGTGACACGCTCGGGGCCTTTCGCTGATGAACGCTTACCGATCGCTATCGGAACTTGCTCGTTCCGCTCTGCCTCCGAGCTCTGCCAACAGCCGCACAGCGGCTTGTAGTAGTAGAGGTAGATTAACAATGCCGACAAAGACAAGGGAGACTGGAATGACCATTTCTGGCTTATTAGCCGTCATCAGCCAGTCATACCCAACCCCGATCTAAACTGGCAGGACATCAGGCTCGTGGCTCGATGGTTAGAGCGTTGGACTTCTGATCAACAGGTCGCGGGTTCGAGTCTCGGGTGATGCACCACCTGGGGTTCGGTATGCATGGCTGATGACAACTGAGGAGCTAGAAATGACCATTCCAGTCTCCCTTATCTTTGTCGGCATTGTTAATCTGCCTTAAAACTGCCTCTATGATACAGTTAGTGATTGCTTCGTATGAGTTCTTTGGCTGTCGTGGGTAGTATTACTATCGCGGCCGTACGGTCACTCGGTTCATCGATGCGGTTGGATGGCCATTCCACGACAGTACACCGCTACAGATGTGAATAAGTGCAGAAGTAAAAGATATGACGCCATTAGGCATGATCACAGCTGTAACAAGTACATGTAAGCAATACACTCTCGATACCAGCATAAACATAGATGAACCTGGTGGATACTTCTTCCTGACATCCAGCTGTCATCTGCGACTTGACGAAATCGCTCTCAACTTAACCAGCACAGTCCGGTTGCGTCCGTGAGCGGACATTCAACCAGAATCCTGTGTATGTGTTTCTCCAAACCCAATCTTACCTGCACTTATCTCCAAAAATTGAAAATGCTACGGATAGGGCGAAATTTAATCCAATTACCCGAGTGACCTTAAGTCTAGAAAGCGCTAGCCTCGATAATTGCTGTCCTGATGGATACTGCCGAACGCTGACTGGATTTTAGCGTCTCCATGAGTATCAGCCTGTGAGGAGTACACGTCCTGCAGATGGAGTGGGATGCTAATATCGAGCTCTAGCGAAAAAAAACTTATCATTTGCGCCCACTGCCTTCAAAGCCCTTTAATTCACATACAACTTGTTCGAACACAGCGATGTTTACACGTGACACCATCTCTCCAAGTCTGCATGCGACCTATGCCAATAAAGTCTAGGCCTTCTGCTGCCAAAACCCGCTGCAGCCAAGGTTGAGAAGGTGCAGGGCGATTGGATTCTTCACAAGAATGTGGAAGTCCAAGGATACATCGCCCACAGTGAGATGACGAGTTTCTTCTCAGCCATCAAAAAAGTCACTTAGTCTTGGGTCTAGCACCACTGCGCAGCTTGTACTGCACGATCCCACCTGGTACAGAAGCGGTCGATCTTAAAGCGCTGGATCGAGCATTTTAAGGGTGCCTTTAATCATCTGTCCGCAATCTGCGAAGAAGTCATTGGCTGACTCCTCAAGTGGACACCAAATTCTTCCTCGTGTAGCGTCCAGCCGGTTCGGTGATAAGGACGGAGCCGAGTTATAGGGTCGAGTATATAGATCAGTACTCTTCTTCACGGGAGTGACTCTTGACGTTGTATCTTCTAAAGGGTTCATTATCCGGTATGACACTAATGAGTAGAAGATGAACGATAATATGGGTATAGGAGCTGGTATTCGAACATAGAATGTTTATACGATAATGGTAATATATACGGAATAGTTAGGTTATCGGTACGATAATTATTTAGGAATAGTACAAAGGAGATATGCGATATAGGGGTCTGTTATACTGAATACGGTACGAATGAACGATATAGCGGCGGAATAAAAGGACTGACTTATCGGAGGGCGGCGTTATGTCCCATCTCCCGGCGTGCGTGTGTTATCCTCCGTCTACAAAAACGGGACAAGACTACATTAAAACAGAAAGGGTGGTTCAGGTTTGGGTCCATTACACTCGATCGTCTGCTTGTCCTTCCAGAAGCAATCACCTCAGTGCAGCAACTGTCCGACGGTAGAGCTCCAGGCACCATCACAAGCCTAACCGGAATTTGCAGATACGTTTTTCCCAAACCTGGAGCGATAATGATTTGCTGTCTTAGGAGATGCGACCACAAGAGTAAAATGCCGAGGATTTTAGGGGTTTCACCACCGCAAGGTAACAATGTGATAACCACATAGGCATTTTATTCCTCCAAATCGCAGACCGATCTTCACTGGTGTCTTACCCAACCGCTTTGACACCCGCTTGAAGTAGAGCCTCCTTCCAGAAACCCCGCGGAATTATAAATATTATCTTCGCAGTCCGTAAACTACAAGAAATGTGCCAGGAAATGCTGACCGGCCTCCTAACCACCTTTTTACATATCGGTTGAAGGCCTTCGATACAGTGAATTCAATTGACTCCGAAAAAATTCCTGAAATTCGGATGTTCAGAGTGATTTTTCCAGCTACATGACCGGATGATGGCGGACGTCACAGTGAAATAGCCTCTGAAATATTCGCGGTGACAAATGGAGTTAAACAGTCTTGTATGCTCGCTACCAATTTATTCGGCCTCATGTTCTCCCCATGCTGATGGATGCCATCCGCATGGAGCGCGCAGGAATCAATGTTGACCACTGAATGGACGGACAACTACTTAACATCGTACACACAGTTTCATATACTTGCGTTTCCAAGGCTATCATCCATGATCGCATGTCCGCGGATGACTGCGCGTCAGCCGCCCTAACAGAATGGGACACGCACAGGGGTGTGTATCTTTGCTTCAGGCTGTCAAAACCTCGGATTAACCATCAGCGTCCAAAAGGCGGTAATCGTGCTTCAAGTAGCGTCAAACGCTTCATACAATAAACCTAGGATTGGCACATGGATATTGTCGGCAAAGACCCAGGATTAACAGCACTAGAACCTGTCTCACACCAGCGAAAAAATTCGCCCACCAAAGCAGTAAAGTCCCAAGAAATAGTAAGTCGGATTTCCAGCACCAGACAGACCTACGAGTTAAAACGGTACGTCCGGAATTGTCATGGCATCCACCTAGACACAAGTAGAGGATGCACAGGCCTGTTTTTCTGACAACGCTAGTACATCGGGTGGGAACCTTGACGATCTGCGAAATCCAAGCAAGGATTTTCAGTCCTGTTCACCGTAGATGCCTCCGAAGATTATTGAATGGCAGACAGGAGTGCCTGACACCGATATAGCTGAAAGAACCGGCGTCCTCGGTGTCTATGCCATGCAGATACAACTGCGGTGGAGGGGCCATCTCGTGAGGATGGGTGACGAGCGCATGCCCAAGCACTTGCGCTAAGGGTTCTTCTCGACTAAATGGACAAAGGAGTCGATTCAAGAACCCTCAGGAAACCTGGCTCATGCATCTGCAAACCGGCCCTTTGACCTGGGAAGGCCTCTCACGAATCGGCATGTGTGGCGTATGAGCTGGGGCAGCAATATACGAAATCCATTACACAGAATAGGCCGAAGTGGCGACCGATACACGTAAATCTGGGGTGCCACGAAGGAACGATGCAAACTTACCGACATGCCCACTTTTCCACTCAACCTCTCGGACGTAGGTTGGCCTTCTTAGGCATTTCCGGACCCTGTGCTATGCCACCATTATCAACTCACCTCCAAGATCATAAAGCATGTCTTCTACTGGCATTGCTACTACTGCCACCGGCATCACCGTTCCTACCAGCAGCTCGGTAGACACTGCTAACTACTGCCACCGTGCATTTTATTCACGTACCGGTGAACGGCAATCCTTTGCCGGAGGCTCCGGCATGCACCTGTCTCATGTGTCTCACCTGCCCGCACGACCCTAACACATTCAGGTACTACATGGAATAAAACTATACAGTAAAACAGCACCGTCCTCACAACACGTAGCTCTACTCACAAAAAACTTTTTCGATCTGTGCATGAATTTATTAGGTCAGGCGTCTGCATCTGGCGGTTAGCAACGGCATCCCAAACAACACCCAGTCAAAACGCATGTGATTAAATTTCCAAACTTCGGCGGTATAGCGGGCGAACCATCGTAGAAACGTGCGCATCTCGTTTGCTGGCGACGCATGTTCTTTAGCATAGCCGGGTTCGTTAACTAGGGAACAGGTCGTGTATGGCATGCATAGAGGAACTCTTAAGCTTCGTCAGCCGCCGTACCCACTTTTGACTTCCGTCTTCTTGAATTCGCCTTGCCACCGGAAGCCGTTGTTTGTGAGGCCAATGCGGCGATAGTCTGACCCGCGCGCAAATCACGGTTCTGCCCGGCAGTGTACCCCGTCACTCGCGACGGCCGAATTATCATTTCGTGTGGCATTTTTGCTATACCTAGTCGCCAGTCCTCAGCCTCTGCGCCCACTCCCGCATCAGACAACTGACCGGCTCGATCGGTGACCTGATGCTGAGGGTGGGGTCAAGAGTGAGGTCGACAGTCTCGGCGCAATTTTCCTCACTATAAACAACCTGACGTGCTTGAAGCTATTACGCTGCGCTAAAGGCCGTGGCTTGGAAAGCTGCCATTTGACGGGATAACTTGGTCCCCAGACTGCGAGTCAGACTGCAATGGTTCCTTCTTAATGTGGTCTTTATGACATTCCCACTCAGCTGGGATCCGAGCCGCGCCCCCTTCCCCTTCTGTTGTTGTGTTCTTGTTTTGTGTTGGACCACAGTGCGTGCGCCTGCGC
The DNA here is from genome assembly GCA_017591395.1 of Schistocephalus solidus. Lineage (NCBI taxonomy): Eukaryota > Metazoa > Platyhelminthes > Cestoda > Diphyllobothriidea > Diphyllobothriidae > Schistocephalus > Schistocephalus solidus. Next base: position 16,735 of record WEDG01002650.1, on the reverse strand, counting down.
CCCCTCTCATTTCCGGCCTTCTTGACTCTGTCTTGACACTGGGCCCAGTCGGGGGGACTGGAACAAAAAGTGAAAGTCACCGTCTCTTCCTCACCATGCTGTGTGGCACACGGTGGACATAGTCGAATGCGACGGTCTAACTGTTAGTGTATTAGTCGGCCTTATGAACATCCTAATCGCTACTTACTCTTTAGTTTCATTCTGGAAACGGCTCTGTACTTCAGAGATGCTAAAGTTAGACGATTACCGCCACCCCAGCCGAAAAGTTGCTCACGCCCTCGCCCTGTTGAATTTAATGGCAGTACGTTACCTACGAACCAGAGAGCTCTCATCAGTCGGCATCAGACTCGAGCATTCAAGCTGTCGGCGGCGCATCTCTTATGCAAGGCCTCTGCAGGTTGCCTTTTCCTGGATTCCTTGCACCCGGAGAAGTTGCCTACATACACACGTCCGACTCCACACTTCGTCACCGGATGTCTCCTTGACAAGACGCCATCTGTCGTCCACCGATGGTACTGCGACCACGGTGACACCGGATAGTGCTGCCGGGGTTGACGCCTTAAGTTGCTTTGACAATCGAGATCATTTAGGATGACTACGAGTTTGCGCTTTGGATGCAGCTGTAGTGGTGGGCTGCGGTAAGGGTCACTTGTCTATACAGCTGCATAATATGGGTTTGTCAGATGCGCGCCCAATCAACCAGCGTTTTAAGCTCCCTTTAGCCACTAACACGAGATGCAACTTGCTGCCTGCGGCATGATAATTATGTCCGATGAGCAAAGAACTCTAAGTATGACTACACAGGTGTGTATGATATCGCCAGTTAACTTTAGTTACGCTGCAGACGGCTTCATTACTGCCCCTCAGTGCAATGGGCACCTGCTGGCACGAGACGCCGGCTTAGTGCAGCCGGGATGTGGTAAGGGTTGGATGGCTTATACTTTCCGATATCCTTGTCCGTTGTTTTAAAATTTATACTGTTAATAAGCCTGTCCTAAAAAGCATGATGCAACAAGGATCTAATGTGTAAGTCCACTGTGAAAGTAAAGCGCAGGGGCTCCGGTAAAACAGCACGGATTATTATATTAATTTGATCAGTAGGACAGATGAGCAAGGTAGTTAATGGAGTCTGTGGAAGGCATTTACCATACTCAAATTTCTAGCATAATTTGATTTTATTGCTCCAACGAAGAGCTGGAATAATATGTGGTATGCAGGGCAGGGGCGCGTAAACGGGCGAAAAACAGAAGATCCAAGGTTATCGGTTAAAGAAGTTTGGATTTTGTAAAACGCTCAGTGAAAGTCGAATTCAACCCTAACATCAACCTTAACCCTAAAACAACCCTAACTTTTCGCATAACGCTATTCTTTAAGTTAACCTTTAAACCTTTCATTAAGCTTCAACATAAATATATCCCTTATATAACATACCTACCTAAATCAAACAAAGAAGCATGTTGTGGTAATAAAAACTAAGGGCTTACGTATTTGATCGTCGCCCACCATATAAAAGCTTGCCTAACGTGTGGAGGCGAAAGTACTAACTGTTTATAATCTCTACGGCGTAGGCTTACTGGAGGTGGCCGACTCACTCCAAGTGGCTGAGTTTTGTACCGATGGTGCAGCTTGTACGTCTGTCAATGAAAGTGACTACTTGGACGTGCTAAAGGATAAAACACTGCAGTTGCTAGTGCTCACCGTGGGAACGGGGTGCTCCCTCCAACGAGAATCCCGTGACCGCGGGTCGATGGATTTGCCGGGCCAGCAGGCCCGACTTCTGGAGTTGGCCAACACTCATGCGCCAAATCTGCCAGTCGTGCTGCTGGTCTTTTCCGCCAGTCCTGTCCACATTACCTGGGCGGTCAATTCTTCGCAGGTAAATGCGTTGGACATTTTCGTTGAGATAAGCAAACTATATCCACAGTTGACGCCCTATAGGAGCCTCTATTTAACAGTTTTAACTCTGTATTTTCTGGATCACTCAAGGTGCACTCAATACTGTGGCTGGGATTTCCGGGTCAGCAGGCTGGCAGCGTTGTGGCCAGGATCCTCCTTGGTAGCCCTGATGCTTCGGTAAGCGCTATTGACGTTCAAGGTAAAGTTGATGATTTCGGCCCGCACAAGGCACATCAGCGTCAGAAGGATGGGTACTGGTGGATTCCGGCAGGTCGGCTGCCCTTTACTTGGTATCGCAGCCTTGATGGACTAGCGGACATCACGGAATACAAGATGACAAACCAGACCTACCGATTCAATGTGTTGTCGGTTTGCAAGAACCTCTCTTACATAACTGAGCCGTGCATTCAAGTTGAATTCCCCTTTGGTTATGGTTTGAGCTTCAACAAACAACCCATTGGAGTTCATTCATTCAATTACCGCAACATGGACGTGCCGGCGCTCGCAGTAGCCTCAACGGTTGGATTCACTTTCACAGTGGAGGTTGTAAATCAGGGCATCTGGCCTGTGATGAGGTGGTCCAGGTACTTCCATTCTTTTCTTCTGTATGCTGCTACGGTCAATTATTTCGCTTTCTTCGAAGACCCTCTCCCCTCCCCTCCCCCTGTTTGGAGCTGTTGTGTTAGCTTCCAAGGAGATCAGGGTTCTTTTTAAGGCTCGGGTTAGGGTTATGGGTATGCGATGAAATTTTGCACCAGGTGAACTTTATTTCCGGACTAGGGTTCCTATTCCCTTTTATTATGTACTTTTTGTAGTTTTTTTAACTACAATTTACGTTACTACATTTACGTATTACAGCCAAATCTTGTGACCCAGTCTGTGCATCAAAACATGTTCAAACTCCAGCTGCCTATCGCTGAGTTGGACCCTTACATAAACACTTTCAGTTAACCCCGCAGATCATCAACAGACGTAAAGCATCAGGTCTTCTGATTGGTTTCAGGGTGTTCGTGCATTGTACCTTTTAGATGCTTTCACCTTCAGGCTGAAATCCCCATTTTTCACCTTGGGTTTTCCTTGGGTTTTTATTTGCTTAATAACTAACTCAATCAATGAAAAATTTACGCGCAGGCTTTTAGTATTAGATTTAGCATTTTTCTCCAGGAATTTAGCCTTCAAAACGTGTTAATCGTAAGCTTGGACAACATTCGTGGTATCGAAATTGGCTGGAATTCCAATGAATTTCCGGAGTTGATAGAAGATAAATTATTTCGCAGTGAAATAATAGTAGACCTGAGCGGATAAACGTCACAGCGAATGCACCCGCGGTAACTTCTTCCCTCTCCATTTCGCCGAGCTGAGAGCCTGTCATGCAAGGCCCATTTCGTCTTGATTTTTTCCTACTGCTCTACGGTAAATGTCAACTGAAGAAGACTGACACACTGGAATTATTAGTTCGGACTTATTTGCCGGTCTGAGCTAGTGCCAATGTCGTTCCCGTCTGCACGCATGCGATTCGTACTCCGAGTCGGTTGATGACTGAACGAGGCTCTAAGTGCTGCGCTAACGAGTTTGCGTCATGTCGACTGACATCGGGAGTATTTAGTGATATTAGAGTGGCGTGCACCGATCACTCATCGTTGCCCGACACGAGCGAGTAGAAACAGAACGACATTGCCGAAAAGGACAAGGGAGAATGGAATGGCCATTTTCGACTTATTAGCCGTCATCAACCAGCTATGCACAACCACAGATGTTGTAACACCTAATGCCCGAACTCGCAACTTACTGTAAAGAAGTCCAATGCTTCAACCATTGAGTCATGGGCTCTTTGGCACGTCGATTGCGATCGAGTATATATTAACAGTGATAGTGGGGCGGTGACCGGTCGCGAGGCTTAGAGGCTCGATCTCAAGCCCCGCCAGAAGCCGCTCAGCGGCTAATTTATTATTTGTAGAACGACATTACCATCAAGGCTTAGTGGCTGCTGGCGGAGCTCGAGGTGTGTATTCCTAACGACTTCGGTGAGCGTCCCACTACCACTGGAAGTGAGTATTTCTGCTTCGACTCAGAGCCGAGGTTCTATAACCGGCGCAAGCGGTCGCATGGCGGCTAGCAATCAATAACCGAACAGTGTTGACTGACAATGAAAATAAAACTGGAAGAACCATTTACGGCTTATTGGTCGTCGGCATCCGGTAATACCTTTAACCTCAGATTGGTGGCGGCCGACTGGAACCCGAGTGCATCAGTCAACTGTTCTCACTCTTGAACTGTGTGCCGACATTACATTTGTTACTCGCGACTGCGTGAATTATGTACTCGGCGATCCCAGACAGGAAGGACAATAGTGCTACTGCATGGATCGCTACACGTCATTTCCGAGTGTTTTCTATCTGCCTCATATTTTTCTCCGAGGAAGAGCACTACCTGTTCTTCGTGCAGTAGCCCAGTACGACCTCTACGGGTAAGCTGTCACGGTCACGTTCTTGTGACTATAGTTAGCCGATTTTAAACAACAAGTAGATAGGTTGCCTTTTTAACGTTTTTGTGGCATGTCATCGGGTTTATCAATATCTTGACCTATACTTACCTGATGGACTTCCGCTCGAATATTCATACCCATTTTGAGGGGGACTATAGAAAGCGTCTTTCCACATTACTTTCCAAGGAAATAAAAAGGGTAGCATTTACCAGCGTCTCTAAAGTTTTTTGGCTTTAATTATGGTTTTCTTTGAGTGATTGAACTGCTCACTTTCTGCCTATGACTGTTTGACCGTCGGTTTCGACGATGTCCCTGCTCCACAGCAGGGTGGACAGTGACTTGCACGCGCATTAGTTTTAAGTGATGGTAGACTTGCGCTGCAGCCGCCGCACTCTCTCTTTCCTTACCTATCTGTGTCCGATATCAAGACAGAGTCAAGAAGATCGGAGCGAACTTGTGTGCCGTCCACCTGATCGACTTAGGGTAGAAGGTCATTTGAGATCGAATAGTAAGCGTGTTACGGAGACGGGAACCGCAGTTGAGTCGCCGTCCAAGGCGGAAAGAACACGTGATGACGCACACCGAAACAGGCCAAGCCGGCTGAGAGAGACGCGTTGGCAACCGGGCAACCAATCAATGTGCGCCGCTGCACCGAGCACGCGTGCGGCCCAAACTTTCGAGAAGTTTCCGCGAGGGGTTTCCAGCGTGAGATGCGACCAATCAATGCGAACTACGTTGCAGGCCAGAGGGTTCCAGAAAGCTCTCCGCTTTTGTCACGCCATTGACCGGAACGTTTGAGAACACCCAGGACTCAATAAATAAACGAGAGTTTATGAGCTAGAGATTCCGCTGTTTTCTGCCGGCCCAGAATAAAGTGGTTTTTTTAAGAAAACCCGTTTTGCCTTCTCTATCCCACCCGTCGGGATAGAACAAAGCGAAACCACATGCATACATAGTTATCATTCATCCTGACATTTGTGGATCCTAAGTTGTCAAGTGTGTCAACTTCAGGGCTCGGCATGTCAACCACGGTTCACTTTTAGAAGTTTGTATGTGAGCTAATTCTGGCTAACAAAACTTCATGAAACTGTAAATCCCCGTCTGGCCGAAAAGGGCGTGTGAGTTGCTAGTTAGCAGTGGGGTATGCATTTGTGCGGCACGCCCCTCCCCCTCCCTCGTCACACTCGAGCAGAGCCTGTCCATGAGCACCTTTCAGTCCCTACCAACCAGTCAATTGCCTTTCACACTAAATCAGGCTTTCCCACTTGATACCATGCTTACTGCAGATCCGAATTCATTTTAACGCCCTACCCCCCCTTGCTTCCGATATCACTCACTCTCTATATATATTTATACAGGTGTACATGGACTGGCTAACTCTGTTTAACACTTCGGCCAGCAGTTATTTTGATGGAAAGTACGCAGCAGCCTACCGTCAGCTAGTTGGTTTTCGCAGAGTGTCACTCTTTCCCGGTATGGCCACTCGTCTGCGTTTCGTTGTGCCGCCTGAAAGGATGTCCGTGTGGAGCTTCGGCGCCGCAGATGATCCCCTCCTCTGTCCGGACTCTCGCGCGCCCGGGGCCTGTGGTGCTCCGGTCCCGGCTCAGGGTAAAATTCAACTGAGCATCAGTGGTCAGCAGCCCTACCAACAGAGCGCGACCGATTCAAACGTGGTGACCGCCTTCCTAACAGTTGTAGCGCAGTAGAGGATGGGACTCCCTGCAACTCTTTGCTTTCGTCAGCATTAGTCAGAAATTGAAATGGACAAGCCTACCCCGTAGCCCACCTACTGTGACTTTTAGTACCCAAAATGGTTTTTTAACCTTTTTAGTTTTTATACAAAGCCCCCGGTGTAACTTTACTCACTTTCGTAAATGCTCAATTGTTCGCTTGATTTCTTTAACACCTTTTATGTCTATTTCATTTGAGTCATACTGGTCAATCAAGTTTTCTTGTCTAGTGGTAGTCTTCTTCATTCTTTTTCTTCATAAGCACCGATTAAGCCTCTTGCATCTGTTCTAACAAAAAATATCGCTTTAATTGCCTACGCACTAAGTGAAAAACTCGTTATTGCTGCTTAACAAGCGAAAGATTTAGGGCCGCAAAAAATTAAAAGTTATTCATAACCGAAATTCGTCTAGTTATTTTTTATATTTGGAGGCCAGTCAAATGTTTCCACGTTGTGCTACTTTGACGAGCAGGCCTGTACGTAAGCAACTGAAGCAGTTTCACGCACGATCTTTAAATCTAGGACAAGGATCTGTTGGAAACGTCTTCCTCAAAATTATTGTGATATTCTCTTCTTTCCTGTATTATTATAAGGCGTCTAATTGCTATCTCCTGTAGCCTCTCACTCTGGTAGCAAGTTAAACACGATAGGAAGTGGATTTAAATTACGTCCTAGATTCTGCCGATATCTCAGTTATACTTTGCTTGCTGGGTTAATAACTTTAACTTAGGTGGATAAACATTCCGGTCAAAGACGCGAGACTGATCGGCGGCCGTCTGTCCATCAACGTTAGCTTTGGCGGCATGCAATTCGCCCGTTCAGATATCCGCTGCTTAGTCGAAGCGTCTGCTAAATTGGTCCAACAATACAAACACTTAGGGGGCGGTAGTGTCAGCCGCATGCGCCCTCACCCGCCTCTGGTCTTCTTGCCTTGGTAATAACACCAGGCTCAGCAGGGTGAGAGGTAGAAAGTGCGCTGGATGCAGTGTTAGTCTACTTCAATCATAAACTACATCGCTCGCAAGTCGCCGTGCCTGAGCAATGATGCTGTTGGGCACACCGTGGGCCTCATCGATACCGACGATCTAACTTTCTACCTCTCTAAGTTTAACTTTTATGCACTTGGCCGGGTTTCAAACCGGGACCACCTGAAGGCGAAACTATTTTGCCCTGTATGGACAGTCAGCTCTCTACAGGACCAGTCCAACAAGCATTATTTGTGTTTTTCTACTAGCGCAAACAATGCTTTTTTGATGGAGAGGCTACTTCCTTAAACTTATGTCACCCTGATAAATCGGAATTCACTGTGTTCATTTGGATTTGCTCCTCTTATACACAGACGTCAGACTGGCGTTGCAACTGTCGTGCCGTCAGTGACAACAAAAGTTCATATTGTGGCGCAATAAGTATGGTGTTTTCTGCATTTGAGTGTCCTTCCTCCTAGATCTTAGGACGGCACGACAGTTGCAACGCCAGTCTGACGTCTGTGTTTGACCAAATCGCTACTAGCGGTATCTGCATGTAATTATGTCTGGCTTACCGCCACGGCTCGTAACTCGGCACATTGCGAACACTGATGCTACTCGAATAATTGGACGAAATGACCGCGCACGCGGTGCAGGCAACACTTGTTGCTACTTCCTCGTGTTTTGGCTGCCAGTAAGCACTCGGTAGTCCAGTTCGTCTTCCTGATTAAAGAGTAAAGACTTGAAATTGTGGTGAACAGATGTCAATTTTAGAAGATCCCAAACAACGCTTTAGAAAAATTATTTTTTTCGGTTGAATTTGAGAAGCCCTCTGCATAGCTGTTTCAGCGACACGTTTAGATCGGTCTCAGGATTTAGAATTCAACGCTCATCAAATCTGGATAGCACATTAGGCAACCGAGCAGGCTTCCCATACGATCTCTCGTAGGTTTAATGAAATGTGGTTGCTTCTCCATACACCTGTCTTAGCCCCTTAATCGCTATTACGTAAGTTCTTTGTTGAGGCGCGCAAGCATTCAACGTCAGGACGTCTGTATTTGCTCACGGGTCTCTGTACTTGTTAATGCAATCCTTTTCGTTGGGATTATTGACCCATCTTAACATCCGTTAGCCTTAAACGCGCGCACGCACAGCCGAAGTCAGCCTGCTGCCTGATCTGGCTTGCGTCAACCATTCTATATGGGATACAGACCCATTGGTGTTTACCTCCAAAATGAACCGGGTCCCGGTTCGCAAACGGTAAATTACATTCATTGATTTAACAGTCGATGCACACTTTTTGGACGACTTGCCATGACTAAGGAAGGTAATCTCTGCTGAATACTCACGCAAACAACAGAGGTGACTGCGATTAGTCCTAACTGATTATTCGAACATAGCGGGTGACAATTTCAAACGCAGCCTTGCGAGTCTGGGGCGCTGATCTGCGTATAATGGGGAATATTTGCGCTGCATATACTTCTATATTTCCCCCACCTTTCCACGGCATAACGATGCCGATGCTACTGAAATAGAGCAAAGGTGCCGTGGCTGATGAGGATGACTTGACCTTGAATCTAACACAGTGGCTGTCAAAACCGAGCACTTCATCTATGTGTGTCTTACACGGATTGATGTCCGAAAACACAAGTATAAGGAATCATTAAGAAAGCTGTCAAACACGTAAGAACTTCACGCTAACCAGACTAGGCAGAAGTCATCGCAGCTCAACACTCAGTCCCGAGCAAATAAAGTTAATTAGTCAATTGGCAACCCTCTAAGCAAAAGCTTTTGTTGTGATAGGTATGAATAGGTTAGATTTACTATTATAAGAAATACATTGTTGTGTTTCGAGGATTGAAATCACTGATCTGCCCGAGTCTTTCGGTTAACTAAGGATAAAATTGTATGCAATGGCCATCGTGACGACCAGCCTTCTCCTACTGCTCGACTGCGTTTATTGATTAACGCTCACCGATCACTAACGGATCTCACTCGTCCCATACTGCCTTGAAGCTCACTCTCGCTCCCCGCTAGCAGCCGCACAGTGACAAGTAGTATACAAGGTATATAAATATTGCAGTTAAAGACAAGTGAGACTGGAACGGCCATTTCTATCTTTTTAGGCGTCATAAGCCGGTTATACTCAACCGGAATTGCTGCACCACCCGGGGATGGAACCGGCGATCCGTTGATTAGAAGTTCAACGCTCTAATCAACAAGCCATGGGCTCGTTGTCTTGCCAGCTTAGATCGGGAATATTGACTGCATTCGTTGATGGACGCTCATCGACCGCTAACGGAATTCACCTGTCCCTATCTGTCTTGAGGCTTTCTCTCGGGCCCCGCCAGCAGTCACACAGTGGCAATATTCATCTGCCTATTCTACTACTAGTCCTCCTGGGTTTGGGTATGACCGACTGATGACGTTTAATAAACAAGAAATAGTTATTCCAGTCTCCCTTGGATTTCTCGGCAATATTCATCAGCCAACAGCTCGACCGTCATCGCTGACGATGCCAGCCGTGTACCCCACAGCAAAGTGCGTGTAAGGATGGCAACTGGTGGGCTGCATCTGCAACAAACTTTCTTCCCCGACTCACCTCGGGCTTACGTCAAGACAGTCAAGTAACCCCTAGGCAAGGTGGGGTGCAGGTGGCTGGCGCTGCGTTAGTGTGAGCCTAGCTGTGCAACCACACCTTCCATGTGCGCCTTCACAGTAACCCCTGTTGTGCCCTGGTCAGCCCGCTGTGTCGCGTTCGTCTCCTAGGCGCACACACGAGTAAGCATAATATTTATTCTCAAATCACCGTCGTTTGTCCATGTCAAGGTGCCTGAATAACTTGCCTTTAATTATCTGGTCACTTTTCTTAAACTTAAAGGTCTGTTTTGATAAACGGAGCATAACATTGCTGGGGCAAGCACGTGTGGCATATGCTGGATTAAACTGTCATTTGAGAAAGTATTTTTTGTAAAACCGGGTCGTGAAATGTGTGACAACCTGCCCGAGTCGATTTTAATGCCGCAGTCTCTTGAGACATTCAATAATTGGCTTGCCACACATAAGCTGCAGCAATAAGCGGACCCTGTAACAATTTAATTTTCAAAACCAGTTTACTACGCGATTCCATGTCTACATTTATTTGACGCTGAAGTTCAAATGCCTAAGCTTATTCCCCTCTCTTCACCTGTGTGAATATCTTTAAGTGCACGCTCGAGACACCTCAAGCTTCTCACTCACCGGCTGCGTGCTCATCTACATTTACAATTACATGTAAATATACTATTCGCAACAAATTGCTTCTCTTGTGCGTGGGAGTAAATAATCAAAATCTTTCTGTATTTTCGGAATTTATCGATACATTTTTCTAAACTACTTTGTAACCTGACAGTTCGACCGTCGATTTCGACGAGGTCCACCGTATGCCCCACACCAGGTGACTTGCGCGTGAATTTGTTTTAAGTGATAGTAGCCTTGCACTGCAGCTACCGCACTCTCTCCTCCTTCCCCACCTGAGCCCGGTGTCAAGACAGAGTCAAGAAGACCGGAGATGTGAGAGGGCGCATGTGGCTGGCGCGGCCGGAGCCGCCCCTGGGTGTACCACCACACCTGACTCGGATCCCATGGCGTAAGTGTGTCATAAACGCCACATTAAGAAGGAGCCATTGCAGCCTGACTCTCAGTCCACCAGTCAGCCACTCCACACAAAACACACATTGGGCTGACCACGCGGTCCGAGTTATCCCGTCAGTTTGGCAACCTTCCAAGCCACGGCTTTTAGCACACCGTGATAGTTGCAAGCGCGTCAAATTGTTTAGAGTGAGGAAAATGCGCTGGGCTGTTGACCTCACTTTCTCCCTCACCCCCCACAATCAGACCACCATCCGAGCCAGTCAGTTGGCTGAGGTGGGAGTGGGCGCATTGGCTGACGGTTCGGCGTACCCGTCTTCGCGCGCCACATCATGACCTGGCCCCCCATAACACACACACCAGGACGTACTTACTCAGGGGATATGGAGAAGCCATCGCCGTTTGATTCCCAGTCCACTGGTCAGCCACTCGACACATAAAGCACATACACTGGGCCGACGGCATGGTCTGGTGTAAGCGTCAGATTGGCAGCCTTCCAAGACACGGTTTCTAGGACACCGTGATTTTATCAGGTACATTATGATGATTGTGAGGGTTTTGTCTATGTATTAGTGTAGAAGGTGTGCGCTGATTTGGCTTAGCCTCCGGTGGTTTACCGCAGGTTGTCGTGGAGGTGCATGTGTCCTAATAGGCCCATGCGGTGTGTAAATGTGCGGGAGCAGTGAGGGCAGAGAAGGCGGGCGCGTCGACTGTATGTCGGAGACCCATGAACTGGTTCACCAGCCTCTGTGCGATGGATTCGCAGGTGACCGATCAGGCCGATGCGTGAGTTGAAGTTGCGGGCGCATTGTGGGCAGGAGAAATTGGTAGAGGCTGGAGGAATATCATTCATTGTATTGGGGGTGGCATTGGCGGTAAGAATGGCAGGAGCGGAGGGCGTGCATGATTTATCGGTGTCGTCGGCATTGCGGTGAATTCCGCTGTCATGGATGCGCATGTGACCGAATAGGTCCATGTGATGAGTGAATGCGCGAGGACAGTAGAGGCGACGATCTCTGCTGTGTGTTGGTGCTCCAGGCACTGGTTCACCAGTCTCTGTACGATGGATTCGCGAGTGACCGACCAGGCCGATGCGTGAGGTGAATGTGCGGTCGCATGAGGACAGTTTAGGAGAGAATCCCCATCGATGATGGTGGTGGTGGTAGTGAAGGCGAAGGCGGTGATGGTTGTTGTGGTGGGAGTAACAGGCGATGAGTATTGGGATGTGGTCTCTATGATGGTGGGAGTAATGGAATTGATGCCAGGAGTAGGGGTGGGGGAGTCTGAAGGAGGGTTGGCAGAATTTGACGTAGGAATTGGCATTGTCGGATGGTTGGTGCATTGCGTCCGAAGATTTCCAACCAGGCCAGTTCGCGCGCAGAAGATGCGTTGGCAGCTCGGGCATGTTGGCAGGCCTGGGCATCGCCGATGTTGGTCCGGGGCGCTGGTGACTTTCGTGCCGCTCTTTTGGCCTTGGCGGTGGCGATCAGGTTGGCCTCATAGATTGCTGAACCACGGATCTTCTCCATGCCGATCTATCCTGGGCGAGGTCCTCCCAGGTTGCCGGGTTTATTTGCAGTTGCTTCAGTGATTTCTTCAAAATGTCCTTGAAGCGTCGTTTTTGACCTCCCTGCCGGCGAGAACCCGTAGCGACATCTCCGTAGAAAAGTCTTTTGGGTAGTCGCTCGTCGTCCATTCTTACCAGGTGGCCGCTCCATCGCAGTTGCACTTGCCTCAGCATGGCATGGATGCTGAGGATTCCGGTCCGCTCCAGGACTTCCGTGTCCGGGATCCTGTCTGCCAGCTCAGCTTCAGTATTCTGCGGAGGCAGCTGAGATGAAAGTGATTCAGCTTCCTGGCTTGGTTCAAGTAGAAGGTCAAGGTTTCCGCTCCGTTAAGGAGTGTCGTCAAGACGACGGCCTTGTACATCTTCAGTTTGGTGTTCAGGTGAATACCGTGGTGATTCCACACAGAGGCCTGCAGCCGGCCGAAGGCCTGACTAGCTTTGGAGATCCGTTGGGCAACCTCGACATCGATTCGCGTGTTGCGAGACATCGTGCTTCCTAGATAAGAGAAGTTTTCTACGTTTTTGAGTTGAGCACCGTTGACATTGATTTGAGAAGGTCCATGCTCCTTTGCATGTCCTCCTCCGTCACGGTGTTAAGGGCGCAGTCGTCCGCGAAGAGCAAGTCAGGGACTGTAGTCGTAGACACGCGCGTTGGAGCCTGCATACGCCGACTGTTGAGAAGGTGCCCGTCAGTTCTGTAGGCGATGTGGATACCAGTCTGCTCATCACGGTAGGCGTCCATCATCATAGCCGAGAACATGAGACTGAAGAGGGTGGGGCCAGTTCGCAGCCCTGCTTCACTCCGTTAGTCACTGCGAATGCTTCAGATACCGTCCCGTTGTCAGTGACGCGCACCGTCATCCCGTCATGAAGCTGACGCACCATGTGCGTGAACCACTCAGGACAACCAAATTTCTGCATGACTTTCCACAGTCCATCGCAATTCACCATGTCAAAGGCTTTCTTTAGATCCACGAAGGTAGTGTATAGGTGAGTTTGCATCTCCTGACACTCCTCTTGTAGCTGGCGGGCGGCAAAGATCATATCGGTTGTTCCGCGGTGTCAGCGGAAGCCACATTGGCCTTCCGGGAGCAGGCCCTGTTCTAGGTGACCGTTAAGACGATTGAGAAGGATACGGGCGAAGATCTTCCCGGCGATGTTGAGCAACGAGATGCCTCTGTGATTATCACAGAGTTGCCGGTTCCCCTTCCGTTTGTAGAGATGGACGATAGTCGCGTCTTTGAAATCCTGAGGAACTTGTCCTTGGCGCCACATTTCCTGGAAGAGTGTTGTGAGTTCTGCCATCAGCCGGGGTCCACCGGGCTTGTAGACTTCCGGTGGGGTTGCGTCGGATCCCTGTGCTTTACCGCTGGAAATCTTCTGCACGGCCCGGATGGTTTTTGGTAGGGAAGGTGGCAGATCCAGGTCATTGTTCGTGTCCACTTGAGGGAGCCGGTCAATGGCAGCATCGGAGATGGCTGATGAGCAATTAAGGACATTTTTGAAGTGCTCGGCCCAGCGCTTCAGAATTTTCGATTTCTCTGTCAGTAGTTTTGTGCCGTCAGAGCTGAGCAGTGGTGCGGACCCCTTGATACACGGCCCGTAGATGGCCTTGATGGCTTTGAAAAAGTTTTTCATTTCATTGCGGTCCGCATACCCCTGGATTTCCTCAGCCTTTCTGATCATCCAGGCATCCTGCATCTCCCGCAGCCGTTGTTGTACAAGGCGCCGGCATCTGAAAAAGGCTGCTTTGGTGGCGTCAGTCCGAAGGTCCATGTAGGCTTTGTGTAGTCCATTCTTCTCCGTGAGTAAGTTGCTGATGTCGGCGTCATTGTCGTCAAACCAGTTTTGGTGTCGACGGCGAGGACATCGAGAGCGGTGGACTGGATGACATTTAGCAGTTGACACCATCGTTTCTTCACGGTAGGGTTATCATCTGGAGCATGCAGGTCCTCCAGTTTCTCGGTTATTTGGTTGCTGAAATCAGAACAGTGAGCAGGCAAATTTAATAAAAGAGTATTTAACTTACATGGCGGCCTCTTACCTTGGGGCCTTCGTCGGGGTTGCAGTCGGAGCCTCATTTGGGAGATGACGAGGCGGTGATCTGTCCAACCATCGGCATCGCGGATTGCCTTGGTTACCAGCACGTCTTGTCGATCTCGCCTCTGGACGAGAACATAGTCCAGCAGATGCCAGCGCCGCGACCGAGGGTGCATCCACGTGACGTTCTCCCACGTCGGAAGGCGGAAGAAGGTGTTGGTCAGCAGGAGACGGTGTTCAGCACGCGTGCGCAGAAGAAGGCCGTTATCGTTACAGGAACCGAGACCGTGGGGACCCAGCACTCCCTGCCAGGCAGCGTGGTCCTCCCGATGCGGGCATTGAAGTCACCAAGGACAATTAACTTGTCCTCTTTCGGCACAGTCGTCAGCAAGGCCTGTAGGTCCTCGTAGAATTTGTCCTTCACCGCATCAGAGCTCGTCATTGGGGGAGCGTAGGTGCTGATGATGGTGGCGAACTGGTCTCCCCAAAGAGGCAGGCCGAGGCTCATCAGGCGATCATTGATACCCTGCGGCAGACAGGGCAGACGTCCCACGATGTCGTTACGGATGGCAAAGGCAACACCAGCGTCGCGTCGCTCTGCCTTTGGCCGGCCGCTCCAGAGGAAGGTGTAGCCGGCTAACACCTCCTCCAGCTGACCCTGCTCAGAGAATCGGGTCTCGCTGAGAGCAGCAATGTCCACCTTGTAGCGCGCCAGTTCCCGAGCGACTAGCGCCGTCCTCCGTTCCGGCCGGTTGCTCCTAGGATTGTCTAAAAGGGAACGAACATTCCAGGCTGCTAGTGTGAGTGGACTCACCTGAGCAGCCTGGAGAGTTTTGCAAGGGGGATGGGGACGGGGGTATTGATGTTTGTTTGAGTTTTACGACCGCGTATTTTGCGATCTACGAGCCGCGGCCGGCTGCAGAAGACGTGATACCCAGCATACGTTTAGGGCACATTTTCTATCCCCCTTCTCCGCGAGGAGGCAAGCAGTACTCTCCCTAAATAGGGCTGTTTGGATATCCCAGGCGGCTGCCGAACTCCACTATGGGTTACGGTTTTGTTTTAGTGGGTGAACGACCCGAGTTAGCTTGGGCCGCCTACGGGGTTGCTGTCGCCCCCACCGTAGGACTTTTTGAGAGAGGGGAGGTGGGAAGTTCGGGAGTCAGACATACTGAGTGTGGAGGCACACACAACACCGGAGACCCTTACCTGGTTTAGCCCGCCGGTCGTGACGGTTGCCCGGGGTGTGGCCGCTGGGAAGAACCCAACTTCGAGGAGCCACAGGTGAGGGTTGGTTACCAGTTAGAGGCGGCCACAGGAGCATTCACCACCTGTACGAGACAAATGGAGCGACCAAATGCAAGCTGTGTGGTGCTGCCCCTAACTAGTACCCCTACACCCCACAGTGCTTATACACTGTACGTCACACGCAGGTAGTTTAGAGTCTGATCTTCTTTTATGGAGATCTTGTCAGTAGCCGGAGTTTCCAAAGACCATATTGTCGGTTCTGCGGTTTCGACGGCACCCAAGAAGTGCTTCATCAATAAACCCATTTATTTAGTTCTTGTAATTACATAAACTCTTGGACGGTGTTCTTGGTTCAGATGCGAATTCAGTCGGTGGAATGGCACTTGGAGTTGATTTTGTAACCAATACTGGTAGGAGATCTTCCAATGATCGTCACAAAGTGTGCGTATTTTTTACGTTTGAATAGATGGCTTGAAAGTTGTGACTGCTTGAGATACTGTGGAATCGTCCTGGTTGACATATCCCCCACCACCAGCGGTGCGTCAATCTTATAAATGAATGTATTACCACCGCTTTTGTAGACTTCGTTTGGAATTATGCAGGTTTCCATGGCTTTTATTATACGCACATATTGCCCTCTCAGGACTGTTAACTTAACGGATGGTAAACAACGAAGGTTAGAGAGATGCCCAGAGATAGGACGTTTGTTAAAACTAACCTAGCTTGATCCAAGTTTACAGTATGTTCAAGTTCTCGAACCATTGGCTTGTTTCCTCTGGATTTAGGAGCAGCACAGACGTAGTAGATTTTGGAGATAAAGGTCTAGCGAGACAGGAAGAAGTTTGTGATTTTATTCCGATCTGCCCTTTCTGATATTTCATTTGTTTTGGTAGTTAGTCAGTTGCTTCCTATTCCTCAAAGAAGGTTGTAATTCAGCATGGCATTAGAAGATCGCGGCTTTTTGACTGTGTCATTTTTCAGATAGGTACTATGAGCTCGACTGTCTTTGGAGGTAAGTCGTACTGCACCATTTCTGTTGTCGTCCCAGTTTTCTGTTTATATATATATACATATATTCAAACAGGAATAGGCGCACACCGATCTAGTGGCTCCCCAAAGCAAACAAGCTCCGTATGGGTGGCAAAGGTCACGAACAGGCAACCACTACCAGGCCG